>VDFB02156606.1:0-29499 GCA_007258455.2 Sequoia sempervirens | reverse complement strand
GAGATTCGATCAATAAAGAAAAGGATTGCAAGCCAAACTTTGCGTTGGATTCGATACTTTTGTGAGTTGATCTTATTTGGTGGTGATTAGTTCGAGGAATCTGAAAGACTCTAAATAGTTGATGTAAATTTTGTGTTACATTCGTTATTTAGATTGCATTGTATTTCTTTTATCATTGGTTGGATGATCTACAAGACTTTGTGCTTGTAATCATTCATGCTCTTGCATGTTCTGGTTGAGTGATCTACAAGACTTTGTGCTTGTAATTATTCATACTCTTGGATACTTTGTCGAAGGATCTACAAGACTTTGTGCTTGTAATCGTTCGTGCTCATTGACACTCTTGTTGGATGATCTACAAGACTTTGTGCTTGTAATCGTTCATGTTGTCCGAGGAATTGTTGCGTCTAAGAAGACTTTGTGCTTCTAACGTAGCAAATCCAAGACGCCACGCAGATCCAACGCTGATAAAGCTACGGAACGACTTTGTGCCTTCGTGAGCTTTCCCATTTTATTTTCTTTTGTTTGTTGTTAATTACTTCTGGTATCTCTACGCTTCGCTTTGACGAGATAGAGATATTGGCATTACTGCTAGTTGTTCGTTTCAGTTATCAAGAATTTGGAACTTCCAACACGTGAAGCATTGTAAACATCTTCTCTGAAAAAAGAGAGAAGGATGAATGTAACACACCCCCCCCACTCCGTGAATTTCGTGTACATTTTGTAATTACTTGTGTGATTTACTATTGTTTCTCTTAGCAGTAAGAAGGGCGCCTCCCCTTTCCGAGAGGAGAGATTCACATCTCACATAGCTGTGGCTGAAGTCCAAGTTGTGTAATCTATCGAGAGTTGATTACATAATTTTCACCCAACAGAATTAAAAAAAAAAAAAGAACAAACAAACAGCTGATAAAGAGGATACAGGCAAATTGTTCGACAAAATTAGAAAGCATTGAAAAACATAAAATTAAGGGTCAAATTTGGTAGGGCTCTTACACCCAACCATGATCAATGGGGTGCTCGACCATATTAAAATCAGCCCCTAATATCCATTCAGTGATGGGAAAGGAAAGACGCATCCATCCCAAAGTATAGTTCTTTTTGAGGGTGTGTTGGGGGCATAGATTGAGAGAAAACCATTTAAGGTACTGTTGGTGAGTGTTTTATCATCCACCGAACACACAGAATAAAAATGTCCAAAGACACTCTATCCTCTCTTGAAAAACCACCGCGTATGCTAAGATTGCGAGAAGATCATATGGCGATTCCAAGGTTTCTTTAGTCGGGTCTCGACGTGTGGATAAGCTCAATAGTCGTTGTGATAATGCTGGTAATAAACAAGGGGACTTACGTAGAAAGTCTGCACAAGTTCAGGACTTAGGAAATTTATCTTTAAAGGCTCTCAATTAGGACTTTCAATGGATCTCAAAAAAAATGGCAAAAAGAATAGGGTTTAGGAAATCTAGTCTAAGCCTAAGAACTCAAGAGACAGTAAGGACTCGGTGAAGAGAAATAAACCACACTTTGTTTCGCCTCCTGCAGGACAACATATGCAAAGTGGGTGCAATCTTCAAGGGGTTTGTGAGAATAATTTTCAAACCTCGAATGAGGTTGAAGTTAAGCTTCCATGTTTAAGAGCTCAGGCTAACTTTACAAATCGAATGCAAATAATCCATTCGAAAAAAGTATGAGCTACACTTCACCATCGAATCGATACGATCAATCTGTCATTCAATTTAACAACTTTTCAAAGCAAATTCTACCTAATCTAACTTTAACCCTAATCTATGGCGGAAGGCAATATGTAACCTCGCTTACTATTCAACAATCAGAAGTGATTCAAGGCAAATCATGCTCAAGAGCTTTTATCATTCAAAATAGTCTCAATGCGACAATATACATAATCTGTCTCCACACAATGAAAATGAGAGAGCACTAGTTTATATAGAGCTCCAAAAATGAAATGAAGGGCCGTTAAGGTTTCCCAAAATAACAAGAGTTAACCATCAGAAAACTATCAGAAAAGTGGCAGTTCTAGCTATAATCTAGGAGAGGCGTCCTTATCCATCTGAGTAGCATTGTCGGAGGGAATCCAGCTGCTTGGAATATCCCGTTTCTGACCATTCGTCTGGCTATTGCTGTGGGAAGTCCCTTCTGACCGTATACTCTTTTCTTGAATTCGTCAAAATCCACATGTCCGAGGTCAGTGTCCATGACATTCTTCCACTTTGAGATGACTTTGGTCTCTTTCTGGGCACCCTTGCTGGCAAACTTCATTTTCAGCTTCCTTGATAATCCTCCTGCCGTGTCCGTCAACCTGCAGTCATAAAATTAACATTAATATAAATACCTTTAAAGTAATTTAAACCTCGTGCCTTGGATTTGAAAATTTGACTTTCAGCTGTTCACATAATTAATTTGCTGCGAAAAAGCAAGCAGAAAGTGATTTGAATGGAATTGAAAATTTTGCCAGAGCTTCGTCAAGATGACAGTACATGAAAAGATAGCAAATTTAATTGACCAATCACCAAACCTCAGCGAAGGAGCGTTAAATGCAAATCAGATTTAAAAATCTGATTTTTTTGAAAAGTGCGCCCCTCTTCAAGAAGAATTCAGCTTTGAATAAATCTCTTTTTCTTTTCCCGCGAAAAATTCCTCAGCATAACACTGCTTCTCTCTCTGGGAAAATTCGACTTTGCTTATGGACGAATTAATTGCCTGACAATTTCGAGAAAGATTAAATTTCTCTTCAGCTGTGTGTGGAAAAAATGAGCTGCTGAAACTCACTATAATGCTGAAGGATTGAATTCGATTTAGCAACTGCCATAATCTTTCTCGATCTCGATTTGTTTTCATTTTTCCAAACAGGCAAGTTTCCTTTTATCTTCCGACAAGGATCAGTCTCGAACTTATCCGGACAAATCTTACTGATCTTCAAAAATTCGATTTTTTTATTTAATGTTTATTTTTTTGATTTTTCAACTTTTTTAAATAAAACGTTAAATGATTTAATTAAATTCATGGTGAATTTAATTTTCTTTTTGGTCGGATTTCATCTCCGCCTGGCGTGCTTTACTTTTCTTCCGATTCGTGTCTGGCAATTTTGGTTTTGTCCAAGGCATTTCAAATTTCCAAATAGTTGAAAATTAATATTAAAATATTAAAAATATTTTAATTAATTCCAACCCCTTCGTCTTGGACCCATGGCTATCTCGATTTTCCTTCATTTTTTCTTGGCTGAGAGTTTATTTCCCGATTTCGTCCTTAATTTCGTTTAGCCAAACCAAATCTTAAGCCATTCCATCGAAAATTTCATTGCCAGATCCCTATTTTTCTTTGCCGAGGCGAGATTTTAAGCTTATTTTGTTCTGCCAAAGTCAAATATTTCCTCGTTCAGTCGAATTTTTCTAGGCAAAATCCTTGTCCGAATGTCTTCGTTGGGCGAATTTCCTTGATGTCTGACATATTCTTCCTCCTTCTGGCCAAGGACGACCCTTCCTTTCTCCCTGCCTTGCGCATTTTTTCTTGGGTCAAAGTTGACAATTTCTCGACATTTTCTCCATACTTAGGCAAATTTTACCTCTTTTCCTCATCGTGTTAGGCACATTCCGTTTTATTCTTTGCCATATTCTTGATCTTCTTTAGCACATGCCCTTTCAATCTTGGCATTTGTCCTCTCGAAAGTGTCACAATACTTGGCCAACTTCTTCATTTTTCATTCCTTAGCCTCTTCACTTAGGCAAATATTCGAACCTCTTCTTAGACTTGGCATTAACACTTAGCCAAAAATCTTATCATCTTATCATCTGGGGCGGACTTCCTCAACACTTTAGCTTTTATCTCAACATTTTATCCCCTTTAGAAATGATTCTCCACCCTTCATACTTAGCAGATTTCGAAATTTCCTTCTTGGTAGGCATCAACACTTAGAAATTTTTTTGATTTTTTCCACTTTATATGTCTAGGCGGACTTTAGAAGTGCCAAGGATGAGCTGGGCGGACTTTAGAGCATGCAAGGACGTGCTTCAAGATATCAAAGGCGGACTTTAAGACCCTTTGGCACTTCCCTCAAGCACATGGCGGACTTCATGAGATGCAAGGATATCAAAGGCGGACTTTAAGACCCTTTGGCACTTCCCTCAAGCACATGGCGGACTTCATGAGATGCAAGGATGTTAAAGGCGGACTTTAAGACCCTTTGGCACTTCCCTCAAGCACATGGCGGACTTCATGAGATGCAAGGATGTTGCCTCAATATGCAGGGATATGCTTCATGATGCAAGGGCGGACTTCAAGACCTTTTTGGACATCCTCCTTAGCTGCTGGGCGAATTCCATGACCTTCCAGACCTTCATACACCTTCCTTCATCCTTCTTTCATGGCGAATTTTCTAGACTTGAGCAGATTTTTCACAAATTTCTGTCTTTATTTAAGAACTGATTTTCGATTTCATCTTCAGGATCCGATTGATCTTGAACTGGCCTTGACCGGCTCTTTTCCAGATTTTGAACGCTTTTTGGTCTGATTTTCATGCTTTCTTGAACCCGTTTCGCGGGAATTTTCAAAAATTTCAAATTTTTTCATTTTGATTTTCCTCGAGTTCTATTGAGTTTCTTTCTAACCTCCGAAAAGCTTCTAAACTCTTAATCCTCTCAAAACAGAAACTACAAAAATAGAAACTTCAAAAAACAGAAACTTCTAAAAATAGAAAAAAGCAACCTTTAATAGGGAACCTTGTTTGGTCCAAAAATACCAAAAATGAAAAATCGAAAAAGCAACTTTTCCTAAAAAATAGGAAGTCTCAGAATTGGCCGAATTTACAGTCGATCTTCGTCTCTTGGGCCTTCTGAGCGCTTCCATGACGTCTACACACCGATTCAAGCATGAATTACTGACTCGGCTCGGGTGACTCAGCAAACTGACTTGAAACTCTTGGCAAAGTGATCTCTCGTAACCGTTGCAAGGAGACAGAACCCTAAAAACTAGCAGGCAACTGGGGGTCCCCATCAGCGATGGGGCGATGTGTGAAAAGGTCACAACATTTGGCGACTCCACGTGGGGAATGTTCCTGAACATTCCAAAGATAATATTCACTTCAAATCCGGAATCTTGAATTAATTCTGCCTAACTTATCCCTTGACCAAGAAGAATACTCAAAAGGGAAGAGAAGTCCTAGACTGTATCAAGGTATCTTATCCTTCAGTTATAAGTGTGTGCACCTGGGTTCATTCTTGTCTCTTAAGACCAACATGACTCTTTGGTTCCATGATGGCTTTCCAGTGTATTTCTGGTCTTAGCTCCAAAAGCATCCTTGGATAGAGCCTCGCTGCCAGCGAGCGTCCATAGCCCCGGCGAGGTTATCTGCTATAATCTCACGAAGATTGCTCTACTTCCGGCGATTTATTCCTTTTTGTTTTGATTTCTTTGGTACACCTGTAGAGATTTCCGCACACCCAAAAACCAAGTGTTTTGATTTTTCATTCTTTTCTTTTTGATTCATTTTGATATTCTTTTCATATATTTCCACACTTTGGCTTGTAAGCAATGAAGCTCACCTGGGCTTGAGCATTATAGTGGCGCTGAAGCAAAACTTCTGATTACCTTCTAGCCAACAACTTCACCTATGAGACCATAATGACTCAGAGATCTCTTTTAAGTGTGTAAAATGTAATAACTGCAAGATTTGGTATCAAGACACAATAGATGACTTGCTTCCCAGTCAAGTACTACCCTCGACCTTAGGACACTTTAGAAATAATTAATTCAGAATTCACAGATCTTCCATAAATACTTACCCGAGGAATATTCACAACCTTCCTTAGCAAGGTCGAGCCAGAATGTGTGCGTGTTAGCAACATCACCCTCCTCGCGGAATGGTACACCCTCCTTATTGAAAGCAACACAAAGCAAAGCAAAACGAAAGCAAACGGAAAGCAAACAACTAATCTAAGAAAACAAAGACGACTACTCTAAGGAAAGCGAGGAAAACAACTAATCTAAAGAAAGCAAAAACAAAACCCGAAAGCAACTACTCTAACTATATACAAACAAGCTCCATCAAGGAACTCAAGGTCGGAAATAATGCTTCAGAAATTGCTCGTTAACGGGCAGTGGGATGTCTTCCCCAGTCAAGGTCTTCAACTTAAATGCGTTTTCTCCCAATATCTCAGCAATCTCGTACGGTCCTTTCCACAAGTTGTCGAACTTATCGTGATCCCCTCTTCGTTCGTGGGCTTTATCCCAATATAGGACCAGGTCAGATATTCTGAAAGACTTCGTTGTAGCACGTTTGTCAAACCATCGTTTGACAATTCCTTGATGTTTGGCAAAGTTTTCGAGAGCTTGATCTCTCTGTTCTTCCAGTAGTAACAATTGTGATAGACGAATCTGCACTCTATCATCTGGATCTAAATATTCGTGCATGAACCTGAGTGTCGGAATCCTTAGCTGGATGGGAAAGACGGGGTCTTGCCCATAAACTAGGTGATATGGAGAGGTTCCCAATGACTTCTTCGCTCTTGTCCTGTCTGCCCATAAAGCAAACCTAAGTTGGGAATGCCAATCTCTTGGATTCTGATCTAACAATTTCTTGATGACGTTGAGTAGATTCTTGTTCGTGGACTCTGCCAGTCCATTACCCTGGGGGTAATAATTTGAAGAAAACTTTAATGTGATCCCGTAGTCGAATGCCCAATTTGAAAACTTCAATGAGGTAAATGCAGATCCGTTGTCACAAACAAGGGCCTTAGGGCAACTGAATCTGGTGATGATATGTTCTTCTAAAAACTTGATAACTGCATCTGTGGTACAATTCTTCAGTGCCTGCGCCTCAGACCATCTGGTGCAATAATCTGTTGCTGTCAAAATATAACGATGTTGTGCTGAAGAGGGCGGGTTTATCATGCCGATAAAATCGAGTCCCCACATTGCAAATGGTTTCACTTCCGTGATTGGCTGTAATGGCATAGCAGGATTCTTTTCACGTGTGGCAGTAATTTGGCAGGTATGACAGGTTTTAACATGCTCATATGCATCTTTGAATACAGAGGGCCAATAGTACCCTGCTCTTAAGATCTGGTAAGCTGTTGCCTAACTTCCTCCATGTCCTGTCCTGAACTTAGAGTGGAAGTGTTCCATAATCCTCTTAGCTTCATCGTTTCCTACACACCTTAAGTAAATCCCCTCATGATTCCTTCTATGGAGAATTGAGCCCTGGAGCATATAGCGTTGGCATTTGAGCCTGAAGGCTCGCTTTTGTGCAGGATACTTGTGGTTTGTCAAGTATGCGAGGATATCATAGTACCACTCTTTTGGAGGAGTGTCTGTTAATACATATGTTTGTTGCACTAAACCAGGCCCTTCAATGGCCATCATCTGAGCTAGAGCTTGTCCACGGACCAGCTTCATCGGCTGTAACTCAATATCGTATTCTTGGATAGTGGCGACCCACTTTCCTCTTCTCTCTCCTAGCTCGTTCTGCATTAAGAGTGCCTTAACAGCCGCATCAGGGATGATGGCGAAGACCTTACTCCTTAAGATATAATGCCTAAATTTTTTGATGGCCTTTACCAGTGCATAGGCCTGCTTCTCAATACTTGGATATCTTAATTCGGCATCTTTGAGCGGTGAGCTCATGAAAGCTATGGGATGTTCATCCCTCTCTTCTGTCCTCTAAGTTAACATCGCTGCACAGGAATGTTCTGATGCAAAGGAGTACAAGTAGAAAGGCTTTGTATAGTCTGGGCTAACCAAAACAGGAGCATCAATGATAGCCTGCTTGATCTCTTCAAATGCCTTCTTTGTCGGTGTGGTCCACTCCATTTTTGCATCCTTTTTTAGCATTTCATTCAAAGGTTTTACTATCTCAGCAAAACCGGTAATAAATTTTCTAACAAAGTTGATCTTCCCGAAGAAAGATCTCAATTCTTTTTGGCTAGTAGGCAAATGAATCCTTGATATTGCCTCTACTCGTTCAGGATCAATCAATATCCCTTTCTCGGTGATCAGGTGACCTAACAATTTGCCTTCGGTGACCCCGAAGATGCATTTCTTTGGATTTAAGGAAATCCCATACCTTTGGCACCTCTGACATACCTTCCTCAAGTCTTCCACATGGTCCTCTCTCTTCTTTGAGAACACTGTCAGATCATCCATGTAGATGATTATACATTTTCCAATCAAATCCCGGAAGGCGATGTCCATGGCCCTCTGAAATGTGGCCCCTGCGTTAATTAGCCCGAAGGGCATTCTTTTATAGGCGAAGGTTCCCCATTTAGTGGTGAATGCTGTTTTCAATCTGTCCTCATACTCCACTAGGACCTGGTTATACCTCGAATATCCGTCCAAGAAGGACATCATTCGTGAGCCATTAACAATCTGTAGCACTTCATCAAGCGATGGCAGAGGGTAATCATCCTTTTCAGAAGCTCTATTCAAATTCCGGAAATCCACGCATAGCCTGATTTCTCCGTTTTTCTTCCGCACTGGGACGAGATTGGCGACCCACGTTGAGTGGCGCACTGGGAAAATGATTCCTGCTGTTAATAATTTCTTGACTTCCTGATGAATCAGTGGTTCTAGCAATGGATTAACTGGTCTCTGGCGCTGCCTGAAAGGCTTGCTTCCTGGCTTGAGCGGAATTGTATGCGTGATAATAGAAGTATCATAGGTCTTCAGGTCTTCGTAGCTCCATGCTATGACGTCGGGGAACTGTCTCAAACTCTGAATAATTCCCATCCTTTCTTCAGGCGTGCAAGTCCTTCCTATGCATACATTTTTAGCTTCGCGCTCTGCTCCTAGGTTCACTTTTTCATACTGATCACCTTCAATCCTTTGGCTTTTCAACTGATTAATTTGATCCTGATCAAATATTCTCTCCAATTGTATCATCCCCCTTGGAATGATATTCGTCTTCAGGTTCAGTATGCCATCCTCATCGAATTCGGCTTCCTTCTGAGTTTCTTCTTCATCAATAACTTGTGCTGCAAAAACATCGGAATTTGTTAAAAATTCACGGATGTGGTCGTCATCCTCAAAAACTTGGAAGCTTGTAATATTATCTGGAATGGATGGTAGGGATGACAGCTCCACCGTGAACTGACTTATGCCATCCATGGCTAGCGGCTCCAGTGAACTGGCTGCTTGTGCCAAGGAATTTGCCACTTGATTATTCGTTCGACTCATGGACTGAATATTGAAAGCATCAAAGCTCTCGATAATATCCCACACTCTGTTGCGGTAGCAAGTCAGTCTTTTATTGTGGCAAACATATTGCTTCTTTATTTGCTTCACGACTATTTCCGAGTCTCCAAGAGCATACAATACTCTTGCTCCTTTTCTAAGTGCCAGGAGTAACCCATGAATCAGAGATTCATATTCTGCTACATTGTTTGTGCATGGGAACTCCAATCTGTGAGCAGCAAGATAGACCTCTCCCTTTGGACTGATCAACTCGAAACCGGCTCCAGCTCCTTTCTTCGATCGGGATCCATCAAACTTTAAGATCCAGACTTGTTCTTGCTGTGAAGACTGTGGAGTTTGTGAGCTTTCATTTTCTTCTTGATGTCCTTGCTCGGATTCCATTTCCTGTATTCTTACTGAGGAAAAGCCATCGATATGATTGACTTCTATATGATCTGGAAAACCTAATGTCTGTGGGATACTTCTTTGCACTTCTCTTATAGCCATATGGCACATCTTGCAAATAAATTCTGAGTGGGCCGTGTTATGCACTCGGCACCAATTTGGCAACAACAGATCTTGAATCTGAATATCTTCTTGTATTTCCATCTTCATTTGGACACTCTTCCAAACAAAGTTTCTAAAACTTTCAAACATTCTTGCATCACTATCCTGGGAGTCCTCTCCCCTCTCAATCAACACATCTGTGGAGTCAATCATTTGATTATTTCCCTGGATTGATTCATGTAGCATGAGAACTTCATTTGTTTTAGGCCTGTAAGTGCCTAAATCTGTCTCTAGAAACAAGATCTCATTATTCTCTCCGTACTCAGTAATCATTAACCTGAGTCTTGGGGTGCTATCAATCCGTATCTGGTTTGGGACTCCTTTCCATGGCAACCACATATGGGAAAAGTCTGTAGCAATATACCCGTTCAGTCTTCTTGCCCAGTCTCTACTCAAGAGCATGCCATATCCGTCAGGAATATCTACCACTGAAATATCTATGCAACTTTGTATCCTTGGGTCTGCAGCTAGCTGCATGTAGATATTGTTTAATTCTCCCATAACTGGGACTTCTGTTTTGTCTAACTGCGTGACCTTCTTGTTGGTTCTTGCAGGTACAAGTCCCAACCTGTGGCAGATTGCGAGTGGCATCACATTGCTTGAAGCACCGGAATCCACTAGGCAATTGTGTAGCATTTTACCAAATATCCTGACTGACAGTAAGAATGGGGCAGGTTCGTCCTTTCCCTGGTAGAAGACTACCGGATGCTTGTCTCGCTTATTGATATCTTGATTCTTCTCTTTCTGATTTCTAGGAGCAATGTCCTGCCTTGGTGGGGTATGCGGTTGCTCATTTGCCAAGACTTCTTCTTGAAAAATATCCGTGTCCATAAGGACTTCTTCTGGTGACATCCTTTTGATCTGAACTCCCAGACGATGCCTGGGTCATCTCTTCAACACTAGAAGGCTGTTGCGGAACATTAGACATATTTGCCGTCACTTCTGATTCGGCTATGTTAGTGTTTGCTGGAGCATTGGGTACTCCTCGGTTTGGTACATTTTGTGGAACATTTCTTGGAACAACAGCTTCGGTCAAGCTGCTCAAAAGTGTTTCCCGAATCTCAGGAATTCTCATTAGCTCAATCAAAGGCAAGCTGACCTTCATTCGTTTGAATTCATCTAACACATATGAACTCAACCTCTTTAGCTCTTCCCGGGGACGATCTCTTGGCTGAGCTTGAACTTGTTCTACTTGTGGGTTTACTTGTCTTGTTTGTCCCGCTTGAGGAGCGGTAGCTTGTCTGGTTTGTTCGGTTCTTGGAGCGATGACTTGCCTTGCTCCACTTATCTGAGTATTCTGTTGGTGGTACTCCGGGGAATCTCTGGGAAGAGACGGCACGTTGGTGGCATTCGGATTCGGCGGGGTCTGAAAATTGTTTGGTGGCACGGATGAAGTTAAAGGCTCATTCTGACGATGATTCCTCTGGTATATCCTCAATGGGTTTCCAGCCGCCTGTTGGAGCACTTCTCTGGTTCCTTCTACTAGCACACTGTCGTATAATGGAGGAAAATTGTAATCATTTGCCGTGGATGGCTGATTATATGGGTCTTGAATTTCTAGACCGCCTTGGTATCTTGGCCCCTCCACTGGGCCATTAGCAGATGCAGGGGGAAACCTCTGATCTTGTTGGTACCGTGGGTATTCCTGGGAAGGAAATCGAACATTTTCAATCACAAGGGCTTGATCATACTTCGGTGCAGGAACTAACTCGTATCCGGTTATTGGAGGATTTTCCGCCTCGGAGTTTCTTCTCTCACTTTTGAAAATATCGGCGGCTACCTGGAACTCACGACAATGTAACTCGGAATGTTGGTCTGTGTTATGGATCCTGCACCATCCTGATAGTGCTGCCTCAGCTAGGAATACTTTGTTCGCGGGTCGATTGTCAGCCGGTGGATTATCCAGGGGTGATGGTACAGTACCATTGTTTGGTCCAGTATTCCAGGTCTTCTTTTGGAAGCCTGGGTTATTATTCCGAGGACCTTGATAATTCCCTTGATAATTTTGGTTATCCCTTTGATACCCTTGGCCTTGACCCTGATAATTACCATGAGGTGCCTGATAACTTCTCTGAAAACTCTGAATTTGGCGGTTTTGTCCCTTCAGATAAGTGACTTCGGTAGATAGCCTTTTGACTTGTTCAATCAAGTCTTTCATCTCATCTTTTTCTTCTTGACTCCGCGTCGAAGTTGACACGTTCTGGAGATATACGGGCTGAGCTGGTGGTACTTGGGACACAGGAGCCCCAGGATGGATGACCATTTGGTTGCCCATTGAAGGAACTGGGTTCAACATAGGCGTTTGATGAGCCAATGCCCGATTAATATCTTGTATTTGATTTTGGGAGGCTGCGTTTCCCAAGTAATTGAGCGGACCAGGAGCCATTCCTACTCCTAAACCCGTGCTAGCTGTTATCGCCGCAGCATATGCTCCCTTCAGATCTGCTGGGAGTGGATTAGTGGACTTCACAAACATGGCAGTAAGACGATCCAAAGCTTCATAATAAATCGGCAATGCTGCTGCATTGTCTAACAGGTAAGGATCTCTTAGCCTTGTGTAGGCTTTGTGGAATCTATTGTTAAATGTACTGATAGGCTCATGTTCTTGTCTCTTGATTTCCACAAACTGCCTGTATAAATCAGATGGAGCAATAGGTGGCCTGAACTTCCCCAAGAAAGCAGTCTTCATCTCTTGCCAAGTGCGGATAGAGTTGGCGGGCAAATGGATATACCAATATGAGGCCTCCTCATCGAATGTGTAGGGGAAAAGCCTACAGGCAACATCTTCTTCTCGGATATCCCTATTTTGGAGAAGATCCTCGAAAAGCCTGATATGTTCGTCTGCGGTGTGGTTCAGGTCACCACTATGGAACTTGGAACAAAAATGTTCCGGATTCTTTGGTAAATCATGGTAAACAGCAAACGTCGTGGGTGATGCATCAGCTGGACGCCACGCCATTGGAGCGTTTGGTTGGTTTGGTTGGTTTGGTTGCATGGGTGGAACGGGTTGCACGGGTTGTGCAGCTACTGGAATTGATTGACAGTCTGGAAAGAGACCAAAAGGAACTCCTTCGCTTGGTGCTTCTTCACTGGACCCAACTGCGCTAGATGATGCCTCCTGCGATGCTTCAGACTTCTTCTTCTGCCTATTCCTGTAGGGTGACTACTCTGTAAATTCTTTAAAAGAATTCGGAGTAGATCTGGTAATCCTCCGCAGTCTACCTGCTGAGAAAGAGCCAATTCGATCCAGCGTGCTCTTCAATCTTGTTGAGGTGGTGCAGGAGCTGGGGGTGCAGGAGCTTGTGGTGCAGGAACTTGTGGTGCAGGGGCTGCTTGATTTGCTTGTTGGTCCGCTTGTCGGTTGACTTGTCGGATGTGTTCTCGTTCAAGAGCTTCAAATCTTTCAATAAAGATGTCTCTTTGAACGTTGAATTCAATTCGTCGTGCTCTTTCTTCTTCTCCCTCGAGAATAAAACGCATGCGAAACCAATCAGGAGCACTTCTTCTCACTTGCCACGCGAGGCTGAATAGTTCGGTGATGATGTCCTCTTGTTCATCGTGAAAACCCAGGTTAGGCTGTAACACTGGCTGAGGATCTTGATCAGGTTCAGGAACGTTGGCTGGGAGCCCCATTCTTCATCCTACTGTCAACACTTGTGTTTGAGGATGAGCCTGTAGCAAATGATTGTTCAATCTCTTCAAACTTTTCTTTTAGGCGATCTATCTTCTGCCTTATCAGATCTTTCTTGATTGCTTCTTCGAATCTCTTTCCTTTTTCCTCTTCTCTAGCAAGGACTTGGCTTGTCTGTCTGAATTGAGCACGATCGGCCTCTGTCTTTCAAGCTAGTGTATATAACTGATCAATAATATCCGTTGGAGGTTGATCTGGTTGTTCAACAGGTACATGAAAAGGAAACTCATGTGGTAGTACCATTCTGCATCATGCCTACTGCCTTAACTTGTAAACAATCACAAAGATAAAGCCCCCCTTGAGCAATTCATTTTTTCTCTGTCAAGCCCTCCCTCTAGCGCCAATTCTTGTTGGGCGCGGGGAGGAGGGTAAAAAGTCTTCAAGATTCTCCGCACAGATAGCAAAATTTGATAGGACCAAAAAGTTTACTACTCAGTTGTTCGCGTCAGGCCCTCCTTCTAGCGCCAATTCTATGTTGGTGCCTAGGAGGAGAGGCGAGCATATACACAAGTGATGTAGCAAAGATTTCTTTTCATTCAACCCTCTTGGAATAATTGGTTCTTTCTTTGTTCAGCCCTCCTTCTAGCGCCAATTCTATGTTGGTCGCGGGGAGGAGGGTAAAAAGTCTTCAAGATTATCCCCACAGATAGCAAAATTTGATAGGACCAATAACTTTACTACTCAATTGTTCGCGTTAGGCCCTCCTTCTAGCGCCAATTCTATGTTGGTGAGTGTTTTATCATCCACCGAACACAGAATAAAAATGTCCAAAGACACTCTATCCTCTCTTGAAAAACCACCGCGTATGCTAAGATTGCGAGAAGATCATATGGCGATTCCAAGGTTTCTTTAGTCGGGTCTCGACGTGTGGATAAGCTCAATGGTCGTTGTGATAATGCTGGTAATAAACAAGGGGACTTACGTAGAAAGTCTGCACAAGTTCGGGACTTAGGAAATTTATCTTTAAAGGTTCTCAATTAGGACTTTCAATTGTGGATCTCAAAAAAAATGGCAAAAAGAATAGGGTTTAGGAAATCTAGTCTAAGCCTAAGAACTCAAGAGACAGTAAGGACTCGGTGAAGAGAAATAAACCACACTTTGTTTCGCCTCCTGCAGGACAACATACGCAAAATGGGTGCAATCTTCAAGGGGTTTGTGAGAATAATTTTCAAACCTCGAATGAGGTTGAAGTTAAGCTTCCACGTTTAAGAGCTCAGGCTAACTTTACAAATCGAATGCAAATCATCCATTCGAAAAAAGTATGAGCTACACTTCACCATCGAATCAATACGATCAATCTCTCATTCAATTTAACAACTTTTCAAAGCAAATTCTACCTAATCTAACTTTAACTCTAATCTATGGCGGAAGGCAATATGTAACCTCGCTTACTATTCAACAATAAGAAGTGATTCAAGGCAAATCATGCTCAAGAGCTTTTATCATTCAAAATAGTCTCAATGCGACAATATACATAATCTGTCTCCACACAATGAAAATGAGAGAGCACTAGTTTATATAGAGCTCCAAAAATGAAATGAAGGGCCGAGATTAAAACAAGATTAACGGCCAAGATTATTACAACCAAACCCTAATTAGGGTTTCCCAAAATAACAAGAGTTAACCATCAGAAAACTATCAGAAAAGTGGCAGTTCCAGCTATAATCTAGGAGAGGCGTCCTTATCCATCTGAGTAGCATTGTGCTTGGCGAATCTGGACACTACGGCAATGACCTCGTCCATCGTGACAGGCGGCAGCATGCTGATCCGGAATTCGAGTCCGTCCAACTTCTCAGCACATCTAGCAAAAGTACCTTCCCAATCTGCCTCCTGCTTCTCAAAATCCTTTCGAATGGATGAGAGTCTTGCCACTCTCGCAAAGTCTTGTTTCAAGAAAGGTCCAGTGGTCGAGAAGAAAGTTTCTTGAACTTTATGCTTCAATCTCTCCAACTGCATGTCGTTCTCCCGGATGACTTCACGGTCGAACACTTCTGTAGTTATCATGCAAATCTTCTCCTGGATTTTCCTGACCTGTTCTTCAATTCCAAGTCCATCGACTCTTGCCTTCTCCAAGACTTCTTCTCGTATGGTCACTGCCCAAAACCAGTGATGAAAATCATATGCTGCCCTTGCAGCAATCACCCTTTATCAACTAACTCCTCCCTCGGAGTGCTCTTCAAAATTCTAAGGCTTGGAATAAGCCTTTCCTGCATATCCGGGATACCTTCCCACGTTTCTGCCATATCCATCAATCTGGAAAGAAATGAAGAAGTTCGTCCATAAGCCAGCGCCAACTTTTCCATGAACAAGGCCGCTTCCATGCCCTCACTTGCCATCCAGCCTTGAGCTTCCCTGGCCGTTACCATTCCGTGCTCGACTTCCCTAGTCACCTCCTGTGATGAATTGAGGAGAGGAGGAACGGTCGCATTGCCCTGATCAAGTGGCTGGGTCAAATGCTGTATATATTCTTTGAGACGTTTGACCTCCTTTTTATACTCCTTGGTCACTTCCTTTTCCAGTCTCGCTTTAATGGTCGAGACAGAATTATCTAGCTCTTCTACTTCCTGACCTTTCGAGGTCGGACCAAGGTCAACAGTGGTTATAGCGTACTCCTGTGGAGTGATTTCGTCCTGTGGCTTGTCCACTGTAGGCACTGCAATGTGCACGGAACGGTTGCCTGTCTCGTTCCTTTGAATGGTGGAGAACTTCTTGGCGGGCTTCTTGACTGCAACCTGCTCTAATCTTGCCAAGAAATCGGCAGTATCATCTTCTTCTTCTTGTTGAGCCTCAGCAGGCACCTGGATCTTCATCCTTTCCAACAGCCAGTCTGGAATGGTCGATTGTTCAATGCCATCCTCTACTTGAACCTCGTCCTCGTTTGGAACATCCACTATCCCTCTGAGGGCGGAAATCATTCCTTCCTCTAAGTCATTATCCCGGACTTCCATGTCATTGTCTGAACCTAAAATTTCTGTGCCTGTTGGTGACACAGGCTCTTCATCATCTAGTTGAATAGGCTCATCATTTACTTCCTGAGCTGCAAGAGGTTCAAGCATTTCCACCAAGGAGTCGTCTATATTGGCCACAAACTGGTCAATGTTCCTGGATGCTGCTGACCAAGAAGGCTCTCCTTTATGCCTTTTGGAAACAGGTTCAGCACTTGGCATTATTTCTTTTCTTTTCTCTCCAATCCCGACCAAGTCCTGATGGGATGCACCAGCATTAGAGGAATATGACTCTGATTCGCTCAACAGATCATATGTGAGCGTGACTCCTTTCTGTCTCAATTCCTGAACATGATAATCAACCCACCACTGAGAATATTTTGTCACTGGCCTCATTAGGGTGGCTAGGTCTGCGTGCTCTGGCTCTGACCATTTCACTGGAGGGAGAGGTCGGCTTTCCTCAAAGCGAGGCTGGACGTGGTTTCCATCATCTTGGAGCTGATCAGGCACTCGACAGAACTCAATTGTTCTCATGAAATCCAAGGACATCCTGGACCACATTTTCCGTCTGACCTCATATTCATCCGCAGCATTTGCCCAGAAATCCTCCAATTCCATCCTGTGCTTATATTTTCTCCCTTCCACTGTCCGGATATTATGATGTGGGTCATAATTGACCCTGGACTTGTATGCCGTGAAAGGATACCATTGGATCTCTAGTCTTGCACTTTCAGCCTGCCTGTGCGGATGGACAGTACTCTAGCATGTTCCCGATGAAGAATGGGAATGTGACGGACGCCTTCTTGGTCGGCCTCTGAATATTCTGGTACTCTTCTAATTGTCTTAAAACCTCGAGCAATATCATCCGATTAGTCGGATAGATAGGCAATTTATAGGGATTTCCAGTAAATCCCTGGATCCTGATATATGTGAATTTAGGGAACTGGATGAACCAAGACCCATATTTGCTGATAAGACTTTTTGCTTCATGGCTCAGCCTTTGGTGCACTCCTCCTTGAAGCTTTCTGGTGATATGCATTAGGAATGCATCATGCACCCTCCTGAAGTGAGTCTTCTCCTTCAATTGGAGCTGAGGATAGCAGTCGTAAGGCTTGAGCTCGTTCTCCCCGTTGCCAATTTTGCCTTTGCAGATCAATCCTGGATACTTGTATGATCTGGCCAACAGGTATATCACATATGAACTCATGTGAAAAGACTTGGTCTCTTCAAGGTTGATCAGTTGCTCATGAAGGTTGTCACTTATCATCCGTGACCAGTTGAACATTTTGACTCCAGAGGTGATCTCGTCGATGAAATAGTACATCCAGCTCTCAAAGAAGGCGCCTTGTGGGTTGCCAAATATCTCTGAAATCCTCCTTGAAATCCGTGCGGCGAGGTCTCTTAGGCAACTTCTTGATTGACGGCTTTGGCTTGTCCATCCAAACCTTGTTGACTGTTGTGGCGCACAAATCTGACTTGCTGTCATATAGCATTTTGGCTTCTTCTTTGGTCTTATGGACCGTTCTTGAATGCTCTGGAATGCCGAAGGTCTCCTGAATTGCAACTTCGTTCAAGTGTGCCAAGACTCTTCCGTCAGGGGCGATGATCTGTCTTTTCTGGGCATCATAATGGCGAGCACATTCTACCATTAACTCTGCACAATCCATTGCCGGAGGGAATCCAGCTGCTTGGAATATCCCGTTTCTGACCATTCGTCTGGCTATTGCTGTGGGAAGTCCCTTCTGACCGTATACTCTTTTCTTGAATTCGTCAAAATCCACATGTCCGAGGTCAGTGTCCATGACATTCTTCCACTTTGAGATGACTTTGGTCTCTTTCTGGGCACCCTTGCTGGCAAACTTCATTTTCAGCTTCCTTGATAATCCTCCTGCCGTGTCCGTCAACCTGCAGTCATAAAATTAACATTAATATAAATACCTTTAAAATAATTTAAACCTCGTGCCTTGGATTTGAAAATTTGACTTTCAGCTGTTCACATAATTAATTTGCTGCGAAAAAGCAAGCTGAAAGTGACTTGAATGGAATTGAAAATTTTGCCAGAGCTTCGTCAAGATGACAGTACATGAAAAGATAGCAAATTTAATTGACCAATCACCAAACCTCAGCGAAGGAACGTTAAATGCAAATCAGATTTAAAAATCTGATTTTTTTGAAAAGTGCGCCCCTCTTCAAGAAGAATTCAGCTTTGAATAAATCTCTTTTTCTTTTCCCGCGAAAAATTCCTCAGCATAACACTGCTTCTCTCTCTGGGAAAATTCGACTTTGCTTATGGACGAATTAATTGCCTAACAATTTCGAGAAAGATTAAATTTCTCTTCAGCTGTGTGGAAAAAAATGAGTTGCTGAAACTCATTATAATGCTGAAGGATTGAATTCGATTTAGCAACTGCCATAATCTTTGTCGATCTCGATTGGTTTTCATTTTTCCAAACAGGCAAGTTTCCTTTTATCTTCCGACAAGGATCAGTCTCGAACTTATCCGGACAAATCTTACTGATATTCAAAAATTCGATTTTTTTATTTAATGTTTATTTTTTTTTATTTTTCAACTTTTTTAAATAAAACATTAAATGATTTAATTAAATTCATGGTGAATTTAATTTTCTTTTTGGTCGGATTTCATCTCCGCCTGGCGTGCTTTACTTTTCTTCCGATTCGTGTCTGGCAATTTTGGTTTTGTCCAAGGCATTTCAAATTTCCAAATAGTTGAAAATTAATATTAAAATATTAAAAATATTTTAATTAATTCCAACCCCTTCGTCTTGGACCCATGGCTATCTCGATTTTCCTTCATTTTTTCTTGGCTGAGAGTTTATTTCCCGATTTCGTCCTTAATTTCGTTTAGCCAAACCAAATCTTAAGCCATTCCATCGAAAATTTCATTGCCAGATCCCTATTTTTCTTTGCCGAGGCGAGATTTTAAGCTTATTTTGTTCTGCCAAAGTCAAATATTTCCTCGTTCAGTCGAATTTTTCTAGGCAAAATCCTTGTCCGAATGTCTTCGTTGGGCGAATTTCCTTGATGTCTGACATATTCTTCCTCCTTCTGGCCAAGGACGACCCTTCCTTTCTCCCTGCCTTGCGCATTTTTTCTTGGGTCAAAGTTGACAATTTCTCGACATTTTCTCCATACTTAGGCAAATTTTACCTCTTTTCCTCATCGTGTTAGGCACATTCCGTTTTATTCTTTGCCATATTCTTGATCTTCTTTAGCACATGCCCTTTCAATCTTGGCATTTGTCCTCTCGAAAGTGTCACAATACTTGGCCAACTTCTTCATTTTTCATTCCTTAGCCTCTTCACTTAGGCAAATATTCGAACCTCTTCTTAGACTTGGCATTAACACTTAGCAAAATTCGAACCTCTTCTTAGACTTGGCATTAACACTTAGCCAAAAATCTTATCTTATCGTCTTGGGCGGACTTCCTCAACACTTTAGCTTTTATCTCAACATTTTATCCCCTTTAGAAATGATTCTCCACCCTTCATACTTAGCAGATTTCGAAATTTCCTTCTTGGTAGGCATCAACACTTAGAAATTTTTTTGATTTTTTCCACTTTATATGTCTAGGCGGACTTTAGAAGTGCCAAGGATGAGCTGGGCGGACTTTAGAGCATGCAAGGACGTGCTTCAAGATATCAAAGGCGGACTTTAAGACCCTTTGGCACTTCCCTCAAGCACATGGCGGACTTCATGAGATGCAAGGATATCAAAGGCGGACTTTAAGACCCTTTGGCACTTCCCTCAAGCACATGGCGGACTTCATGAGATGCAAGGATGTTAAAGGCGGACTTTAAGACCCTTTGGCACTTCCCTCAAGCACATGGCGGACTTCATGAGATGCAAGGATGTTGCCTCAATATGCAGGGATATGCTTCATGATGCAAGGGCGGACTTCAAGACCTTTTTGGACATCCTCCTTAGCTGCTGGGCGAATTCCATGACCTTCCAGACCTTCATACACCTTCCTTCATCCTTCTTTCATGGCGAATTTTCTAGACTTGAGCAGATTTTTCACAAATTTCACCATTTAGGAACTGATTTTCATGATTTCATCTTCAGATCTGATTGATCTTGAACTGGTTTTGACTGGTTTTTCCAGATTTTTGAACGTTTTCGATCTGATTTTCATGCTTTTTACTTGTTTTTCAAGATTTTTCAAAAAAAATTCAATTTTTTTCATTTTGATTTTCTGAGAGTTCTATTGAGTTTTTCGAACTTCTGAGTGCGTTTTCAGAACTCGTGACCCTTCTAAAAATAGAAACCTTCCCAAAATAGAAACTTTCCAAAAATAGAAACTTTCTAAAAATAGAAAAAGCAACCCTAAAAAATAGGGAACCTTGTTTGGTCCGAAAATGCCAAAAATGAAAAATCGAAAAAGCAACTTTTCCTAAAAAATAGGAAGTCTCAGAATTGGCCGAATTTACAGTCGATCTTCGTCTCTTGGGCCTTCTGAGCGCTTCCATGACGTCTACGCACCGATTCAAGCATGAATTACTGACTCGGCTCGGGTGACTCTCAGCAAACTGACTTGAAACTCTTGGCAAAGTGATCTCTCGTAACCGTTGCAAGGAGACAGAACCCTAAAAACTAGCAGGCAACTGGGGGTCCCCATCAGCGATGGGGCGATGTGTGAAAAGGTCACAACAGGTACCTTGAATAATAATAGTTACCCAAATACAACAGTTATTTGGGTCACATTTGAAAGCAACCACATGTTTAGCAAGCCAAGGGGCAAGTCCAAATACAGTACCACCACAACCATCGGAATGATTGGTGTGAAAGTAGAGAGCTTCTTGCCAAATGGAAGAAAGAGTGGCTTTTAAACAAACAACACTAACTTTAACCTCTTGAAGCATGATAAGATCAGAGTGGTGACTCTAAATAAACTTTCTCACATGATATTTCCGAGAGGGGATTGTTAACCCCCGCACATTCCAAGACTGGATATTACAGTTCATTGAGAGGAGTGTGGAAGGGTTTCCTCCACTAAGAGTGCATTAAACTAATTTTCTGATTGACAAGCTTGAGAGGCCAAAAGGAGAGCTGAATTAGATTTGTCACTAGAGGAAGATTGGGAACAAGATTGGGCACGCAAAGAGGGGGATGGCTGTAAGGGTGAACCCAACTCAGAGCCATTAGAGGTAGTTGAAGGGAGGATTTCTTTCCGCCTTTGAATTGCCCTCAAACTATCGGCAAGAGCCACATCTTTAAAAGAGGGTGAGCCATGGGGAGAGGGAGATGAAGAAAGGCTATATTATACTTGTATCTTTCGTGATTTAAAAAATATATACAAGGAACGAGTGCCAAATTAAAATGGCTTCGTCACTTCTGAACCTTGAACCACCTTTTGAAACCCTTGCCTCCTCCTTTGTTCTTGTTGCGTATAGTGTGGCTCTCTTCTCTTTCGAAGGACGCCAAAACCTATCCACTCTGGTTGTCTCTTCATTGTCAAGGCGTAGAGCTGCTACGAAAGAGGCGTCACATGATTCATTTCCTCATTTGAGCGACACTATGGATTCTTCAAAAGTTGTAGAGGCCAAGCAATTGCGCAATAAAATCTCCATCCAGATCCAAATCTCTACACAGTGGCCTTGACTCTTGAACAAATGGAATCCTTCCTCGTTGCGATCAGACATTTCATCTCTTTAGGTAAAAAATCTGCTCACGATGGCTCGAGATTTTTATAGTCCAATAATTCCTTGATGATTAAGAATCAATGTGTTCTCACTCTTGGAGGTAAGGTCGCTTGGCGTAAGGGGTTTGTTGGAACCCCCAAGGGGAAGGCTCAGCCCATCATTGTCATGTCCCCATTTTCGGAGTGATCACCATTCAAGAGGTTGATTGGCCTATTAGCCATTCTCGTAGGCTAATCCAGTTAGATAGGGGATGTTTTGCTACAGTTGGTCATATTTTCATATTTTTGGCCATGGGAGATATAAGGGAATGTTGGCATTTCAATTAGCACCTCTGGAGTGCTTATTGGAAACGGTCAACTATTGCAAGTGTGTAGTAATTGCTTCTTCAAATTGGGAGGGGAAGATTCCTCTTGTTGTTGATTTTGCGTAAAAAGTAAAGTAAACTACTGTTCCTATCTTTTTTACTTAGCGGCAGGACACAAGGGTGCATAAACACAATGCATTGTAGCTAAGGTTTTCTCTGGTTTCTGTAAATCTTAACTACAACTAAGCTAACTTTTAATCTATCCTATCTCCTCTAGATAAACAGTGCAGATCTTAACTACAACTAAGCTAACTTTTAATCTATCCTATCTCCTCTAAATAAATAGAGCAAGAGAATATAGAAGTGGGAATGTCATGGTTCGATCACTTAGACAAATTAGTTTTCCAGGATGTATTCGAGGGCTCTGAACTCCTAGATTTACACTGAAATAAAATCCACACAAGTAATCCTTAAACGGTAGTTTATATCTCAAGATTCCCAAGGAGGTATCAAGACCTTTCCAAGGTGTAGGCTAAAAAGTATACTACTAGAAACAACAAAAGGACGATAATCTAACTTTCTAAATTCCCAAGGAGGTACCAAAACCTTTCCGAGGTGTAGACCAAAAACAGAGTATTTGATAACATGCAATGATAAACTTTGAGATTTTTAGATCAAAGGTATGGTAATCTCCTGATTTATTATCTCAATCTTCCACCAAAAGTTACACGTTGGGACAGCAACTTGTGTCAAAGAGACAATCACACATGATGCTATCAAACCAAGAACACATGAACAATGATTGAATACACCTATATGAATAGAGAGAACACAAGTTGTAATCGGTGTTTAACTATCACAAATACGATCCAAGAACATATACTAAGCAAACAATATGAAGGCTTTTTAGCTCAGCGTTTTGCTGCCGTGAAGTAAAGTCACAAAATAATGAACCCAAGGTTCTTATTTATAGAACTCAAAGGAGTAGGCAACCCTAAAGTCTCTTTGAGTTAATATTGAGTTCTTGCCAATCAATCAGCAAGATTTATTCTTAAAAAGTAGGAAACCTAGCAGTTAACTGAAACTAAACTAAAAGAGAATTCAAAGTACAAAAGTGTCTTCAAAATAGATATCCACAATTAGTGGAGATAGACATCCATAATTAGTGGAAGTCAAAATAGACATCCACAATTAGTGGAAATAGACGTGCATGATTAATGGAACAGTGAGTTAACTTGGAAAGAAGTATCAAGTTAACTCTTGTTCGTCATAAATGCTATATTGGAGGGTAGGACGTCCCAACTAGGTGCTTTACACCTCATCACCTCTAGTCAACAATTCTAGTCATTGACTTCTTCTGCCTCTAAGCAATCAATGCTTCTTAGGATGATGACGTTTCTTCGCAGCATCTCTTCGCCACTCGCAATCTGCTCTTGGTATTCAATCCTCTTTGCAGTTGCATCATCGAGCCTTGTTGACATGAAGTGTGGAAGGTAGTGTGGTAGTAACCGGTGGCGGCTCTGTGCTTGGAATGACTACCTTCCACATTTTCGCTACTCATTGAACGGTGATGTTATTTACGCCTTCCAAGGCATCCAACTTGACTACGGGTTTCACTTGATGCATGTCCATGTCAAGTGTTTTCAGAAAGTTGTGAAGTAGGACCATTTTGGTCTTGATTTCAACTTGTGAGTATTGTATTCTGAAAAACTCAACTGTTGACTGTAAACACGAATATGTTTAGACTACTTTTCTAAAAACTCCTAAAAATAGCACCCGCCGAGAAGTTTTTTTCCAAAAAAAATCTAACACATGGGTATTGTTCATGCTTCAATGCTGAACAAACCCAATTCCTTTGATTTTCAAAATTGTGACTTTTTTTGGAAATCCCTAAAAATAGAGGCAACAATGTTATTGTTTATGGAAAAATTCAATAAGTGGGTTTTGTTGAAAAAGTTGTGTTGATCATACCCAGTTGGTCAGATCTGTGATTATCTGTTGTTTTCTTGGACATGCAAGAAGATCTAAGACAAGAATAGAGGAAAAAGACAAGAAGAATATTGGAAGTTATCAACTGCCTTTATGGATCTTCAAGAAAATCATGCCTCTAGATGCAACCTCTGATAAATTGTCCCTCTATGCAACTGATCTTCAAAAAAATGAAGAACAATGAAAACCCCTTTGTCAGATCTTGAAAAGACGTCTTGGAGAAGAAAATGTTGTTCTTGCCTTCAACGTGCAAAGAAAGATGTTGAATTATGATGCCTAGGCTTGATACATAGTGTTTGAAGTTGAATGCATCAAGTTTGGGCGCCAACCCTTGATTGAGGAGTCATTTGGAATGATCTAGAGTTTTCAAAACTGATTTCCACTGATTGTGGGACGTTTTAGATATGAAAGGCCTTCAAAATATCTAACTTCAGTCAATAGATCTTGCGTTGACTTTAGGCGTCCCTTGTGAGGAGTTGAACACTTTTTTATTATTTTTCATGGTGAAGTGCCTCTGTTCGATCCTCAATTTCGGTTGCTCAGTTGATCTTGAAGTGTTGCTGACGAATCCATTGCCAAGTTGAATAGACTCTGAAGAGGTATGCTTGGAAGTTGCAAATCCAAAAACTTGAATCTGATGCCTCAAATTCAAGGGTGCCTTTTTTCAAGAGAGAGCATTTTCCTCAACACTTAGCCAAATTTTTGGATGTCTTTTAATTTTTTCATTTTGACCTTCAATGCTTTGATCTGAGATTCCCGATGATTGATGATTCTAGTGAACATGCCAAGGTGTGGGATGGATAACTAGCTTAGCTCCGGAAAGAATGACTGGCCTTGTAGGTCATGAAAGTCGATTTGGAGGTCCTAAAAGCTTGGGCGCCCTTGGCCAACAGGGGCGCTTTTGTCTTGATATGCATTGATTTACCTTCCATTTTGCATGCTCTAACGATCAACAGTTGTCATTTGATGTGTCTTGCAGGCTGGCTAATAGGTTCGTTGCAAGGCTGAGCTGATGTTGGGGAGATTTGAAGACAAGCTTGCTCAAAACTGACATCTGGATCATCTTTTTCAAGGGCGCCCCTGGTCAGCAGGGGCGCTTTTTCCCATGTTTGGCTGCCATTTTTGATAGTACTTGCTTGCAGCATCTCCTGACTTCACTTACGTTTGTCGGTGATCGATGAATCATGTGACCTTGCTTGACAATGCGTCGGAAAGCCAACAAAATTACGAAAGAGATGACTGCCTTGGTGAAAGTTGTTGACTGCATTTGACCCTTGGAATTCAAGGGCACCCCTGCTGGCGCCCTGGCCAGCAGGGGCGCTTTTAGCTTGCAGTTTCATCATTTCCTTTGAAAATCTTAATTTCTTCATGCTTCGCGCTTGCCATGCATCGTGACTAATTTGAGCTTTGTTGTTGACGACAGGACGTGTGCCTCCTAGCAATCACCTTCATCGTGTTGTGTGTATGGGTGTTGGAAAAATGACGAAGGCATTTGACTGCCTAGCCTCCTCTTGGTAGCAAGGTGTGCATTCTCCATATTTAGCCAATTTTTGGCATTTTTCAATTTTGAAAATCCCCTGTCGTAGAGCATCTTTTTCAACATTTTTGCCATGGATTCTTCATTGAAGCTTTTGAGGCTTAGATTTCAGCACTTGGTACTTGCCAGTCTACCATTAATGGCTGCAGAGATCCTAACTTTCTTCTTGAAAAATGTAAATAGACCCACCAGAGTAAAACAAACTTTTTGGTGATTTTGATTTGACCAATGTGATCGTGAAGTCAATTCATCCTATCAAAATCATTTTCAATCAATTTTGGAAAGGTCCTATTTTTAGGGGTTTTCCCTAAAAATAGGGGTATGAAACCCTAATTTTCAAAAATTTGCAAGCATCTTCCTTGACACAAACCCACAAAAACCTTATGTTTTGTTTGACCTAAAACATACTTTTGACAACAATTTTACATGGTTTAGCTCATTTTAAGCAAAAATGTCTTATTGAACCAAAAATTTATGATGGGTACAACAAGGAAATATTATTATTTTTATTTGCCCAAGGAGAAGAATAAATTGTTTTATTTTGAGTCTTTATGTTATAATTTTATTTTTAGTCACTTTAGAAAAAATAATAAAAAATTATAAAATTGGCTTAAGTGGGGAAAAAAAGACAAAAAGCAATTTAAAATAAATTAATTTTCTTCTAAGTGGGATGCCTAGGTATGGAGGGGAAATATTTTATTAAAAATCATTTAAAAAGTGTTTGAGGTCCACTTTTGGAAGAAATCTATAAAAAGGACCTCTATCATTCTTGAAGCTCATATTGTGGATTTGATAAACTTGATTTTTCTCTATCTTCAGCTGAGGATTCAATTGCAGCTAACTCTGAGGACGAAAACCCTTGGAAAATTTGTAGGTTGGACGAAAACCCAACTCTACTTGAGAGGTGGATTCATTCAGGATTCACTATTGGACATATTTGCAAATTTGTGAGCAGTTTGGGGTCATTTCCAGCTAAGGTTTGAACCCATTTTTGGAGCTAAATTGCAGATTTGGAGTGCCAAAGAATTTTTATGCATTTTCTACCTTGGACGAGCAAATGTAGGAACCTGTTGGCATCATTTGAAGGTGGTTTCAGAATTTTTGGAGCTGTCCTTGATTTTATATGATTTTTCCTCTATTTTGGGCGACTAGGGTTTTGGAGGAATTGCATATTTTAGTTTCAGATTTCAGTATCATTATTTCAGCTTGCAAGTGCAAGGGTTTTGAGGCTACATTCAGCATCTTTTGGACCTATTTTCAGTCTATGGTTTCAAGGGTGTAATGTCCCCATTTTAGCCCTACGCTCTTCTTTTGGATTTAGCCTATTTCCGGAAATCCGTAGGCTAAGCTGAAGTAGAAAACTAGGGTTTCCTCTTTCAGATACTGCTCAGTTGGCGTTTAGAGGATGTTGTGCAGACTTACTATTTATAGCAGTTTGCTATTTTTAGCAAGTTTATCTTTTGGCAGTATCTATCTAGCAGCAATTCAATCCTTTGCAGTTCAATGTTTAGTTTGGCTTTCTGATGGTTTTGAAGTTAACTTACTATTTTTGGCATTTGCTATTTTTAGTAAGTTCATTTTTGGCAGAAGCATCATCATCAACTTGGTTCAGTTTGGCATTTGTCAGTTTGCTATTTTTAGCAATTCACCAGTTGCAGTTTGGGCATTGTATTTGGTTATCTCCTTGGACTGAGTTTCAGACTTAGTCAATTTTCATGTCTTGAAATTGTACCCCACGCCTAGGCTTGATGACTTCAAGTTGTTTTAAAGAAGGGGACATAAAAGGGGTCAAGTGAGCATTTAATTATTTAATAAGTGTTTTATTATTGCAATATGAAATGGACGCCTAAAGGGGAAGTTGAATGATAATTTAATATTTCAAAAAGTGAAATTCTTAAAGTGGCGTCCCTTTTGGAAGTTGAAGTGATTCAACTTCTTGGAATTTGAAGAGTCTCTTGTTGCTTCATTTGCCAATTGAAACTTACATGTTGTTGTTTGAAGAGTTGATTATCCATGGTTAATTGCTAAAGTTATGTTGTCAAAATGACATTGTGATTATTTCTTCGAGGGATGCTTACCTCCTAGATTCCAATCAATTTCGTGTTTGAGAGACAACACCTAATTGGTTTTTATTGCTGCTTCTCATTCAGACTAGCAGATGGGGCTCAATTGTTGAAGATTTTGGAGTTTTTCTCAGTTTTGGTGTTGCTCATATTGCTACAGCTGAAAGTGTTTTTTATTAACAGCTTTTTGAGCAAATTATATATCATTTTGGGTATGTTTGCAAAGTGTTTCTAGACCCAAGGCAACCCCTTCCACAAGAGATTGGAATTTATTTCCAAGTCTTTGATTTTATATTGCTAAATTGCCCTTCTCAAGAGCCGTACCATTTGGAGAGCATTGGGAATTGTGCCATAAATTAATGGATGACTTTTGAGGCTGTTTCTTCATCTTGTCATGGGTGCCTATCCTCCAGAGGTTCATTGCACGTTGTTTCATGCCATTCGGAGGTATTTTGGTGAAATTATGAGCATTTAATTGATTCTTATAGTTGCTGGTTATTCATTTCTAGAATTGTAGATTTATATCAGACTTGTTAGTTTTTGATATAATGCTGGTTTGAGCTTCATTTTTATATCATTATTGTATTGTAAGAGTTAGAGGAAGTGTTACTCTAACCATTGATTGATTTGGAAGCATATCTTTCTTATTTGCAGTTGTTTAATTCATTGTAAAGCTAATTAGTAGTACTAACAGCTATTTATTTTATTTTCTGCAATTAGTTTAAATTTCATACTCCCACGATTGAGTGGTTGAGTTTAATAAATCATCTTTCTTTAATTGTAAGTTCCCCCCCACTAAATAAGTGGTTGTGTGGACTGTATTCCCCCCACGTTAATAAGTGGAAGTGAGGATTTAAATGGTTGGCTTGCCGCCTTTAATAATATAATAATCTTACCCACTGAATAAGTGGAGTATCCCCACTACTTGTGGATGCCTGCATCAACAGATGAATTGTAATTTCAGTTCAGTTTATTCCTAATGATCCTCTGACCATATGCTATCACCTCGCCCACATTGGGATCTTGGTGAACATTCTTGGTTAGAGTTACTTTCCATGCTGATTTGCATTTGGAGCTAACACTAATCAGTGATTGGTTACTGATTTGTGTGTTAAATTTTGGGAAAAAATTAAGGGGAATATTTCAAAGGGTTTCATATTTTCCCTAGCCGATTTGCATTGGAAGAGTTTTGGACATTGATAAGGGCATTATTTTGAGCTTCATTTCCAGATTTGCATTGGAGTAGTTGCTGGTCTGAAAATACTCAGAAAATCAATCCATATCCAACCATTATCTTCTTCACATCATTGCTCTTATTGTCCAATATTATTTCATTGTAACCGAATATGTTTTCCTTGTCAATAAACTTCCTTTTGGTGTGAAAATCAGACTTGAATAGCTTGCTATTGTACTCAGATCAAAACTTCATTAGGTCTGATATACTTTGTTTTTAAGGTGAAATAAGAAGCAATTGGCATCCCTTTCTATTGCGTTGATTTATATAATTGTATGTTATCATTTTATGTCATTGCACAACAAAACATAAACCAAAAATCATCAAAC
>VDFB02156604.1:0-22911 GCA_007258455.2 Sequoia sempervirens | reverse complement strand
GTGTGTGGTGGTTGCAGGAGGCCTTAAAAAGGCTTGGAAGGAAGGAAGAGGTTCCACCAGTCCATTTGGTGATTGGGAAAAGCTGATAGTTCACTGTGTGGTCAAAAAATGGCCTAAAAAGTCCTAATTCTTACAAAATGAGGGTTACGCCTATGTAGGGACAGTGAAGGCCTATAACCTCAAAAATATTTGAGAGGTAGGAAAATGAACCAGGACCCCCATGGAAATATTTTTATGTTCTTTAGAAAGATTGGAGATTGAGCCTATTGTCTCAGGTTAGGAGACCTAATTGGGGCTCAAGGCTAGTAGCCTTTTTAACCCTAAATGAGGGTTTGATGATAGCGATGGAAAGATGGAGCTTGGGAGAGCCTACAAGAACCCTAGGAGGAAGGTTTTGAATCCATGGGAGACAACACACACCCCTGCATCGAGTTAGTGAAGGTTGGAGGTTTAGCTAGCCTTTAGGAAGATTAAGGGCTAAGGAGGGAATGGTAGAGAGAGCACCAAGATTGGCTTGGTTAGGGAAATGGAGATGATAGTAGGGTTGGCTAGGAGAACCAAGGGTACCTAACAAGCATTAGGACCTATAGGTTAAGAAGGTGGAGAGTGACACTGAGGGGGTTTTCCAAGGTGAGACCCAGAGCATGGAATAGTGAGTGTTCCATCCAACCCTACCCTATCAGATTGGTATCAGAGAAAGTAAAAGATTTGGGAAGAATCTTGTATGTCTGAGGTTGAGTCTAGTGATTCTTCCATCATGTTGAAAAATGTAGAGTTGGCCAAGATGGTTGAAGAGCAAGAGGAAGACAATAAACTATTGAGGGAAAGAATAGCCCAACTTGAGCAAGCAGTGAGGAGTGGGAAATTTGAAGGAAGGATACCAAAGGAAGAAGAGGTTGCAAAGGAAGACAAGACCCCTTAACCTGACCCTATTCTGAAAGAAGAGCCTTTCTTGAAGGCATTGAAGGATTTGAGTTGAAAAGCACTTGAAGGCATACCACTATTTAGTGGAAAAATGGAAGTTGATCTAGTCATGGAGTGGATAGAGGGAATGGAAAACCATTTTGAATGTGATGGAGTCACTGAGGCACAGATGGTAAAGGTGGTCAAATCAAGGTTAAGAGGTTCTACCTTGACATGGTGGAAGTTCATTCAGACAGAGAGGGAAAAGGAAGGCAAGCAGCCTATCTCTACTTGGAAGGGAATGGTTGCCAAAGTAAGAGAAGCATACATGCCAGATAACTATGAGATTCAGTTACACAAGAAAAGACAGAGCTTGAGGCAAAGAGACCAAGATGTAAACACTTACACTGAGGAGTTTCAAAAACTTTGCATGAGGTCTAATGTGACAGAGGATGAGAGTCTCAAGGTGGCTAGATACCTTAACGGTTTGAAATGGAACATCCAAGAAGAGATGACTCTTCTAAGCCCCAAGACAGTACACCAATGCTACCAATTGGCCATAAAGATTGAGGAAAGAAGCAAGAGGAAACAAGAACAAGCTTCTAAGGGCAAAGGCAAAGGCAGAGATCAAAGAGGACATAGAGATGGCTACCAAGGTAGAGGAACTGAGCAAAGAAACCAAGGAGAGTCTAAACTCACAGAGCATGGAGGTGAAACATCTTCTAGAGGAGGATATAACAGAGGCAGAGGTCCTCAAGGAGGTTCAAACAGAGGAAGAGGAGCAGGAAGAAGCAATTCATACTTTGCAAACATGAAATGCTACCATTGTGGTCAAGTAGGTCATCCTGCTTATAGGTGCTCGGAGAAAGCATCTTCATCAAGCAATGAGAAGAGAGTGGCTTATGCACAAGAGGACACCATGAGTCCTAAGTCATCCGAGGTCAGTCACATTGAATCTGAGGTGGGAGAGAATCTGATGTTCAGTAGAGTTTTGATCAGATAACCGGTCAAGGAAGAGCCAAAACAAAGGAGAGCTCTATTTAGAGTAAGGTGCAAGATACTTGGTAAAGTATGCAAGGTCATAGTAGATTCAAGTTCAACAGACAATATTATCTCATAGGAGGCAGTAATGAAACTGAAATTGGAGAAGATACCCCACACTAACCCCTACAAGGTAACATGGCTTAACAAAGGGCAGAGTGTTCTAGTGAATGAGCAAGTAACGGTTGAGTTTTCCATTGGAGGGTACAAGGACAAGTTAGTTTGTGATGTGTTACTCATGGATGCCTACCATCTACTATTGGGTAGACCATGGCAATATGACAGAGGTGTCATATATGATGGGAAAGAGAACACCATCTCATTCAAGAAGGATGGGAAGACTTTCAAGTTGCAGTCACTGTCAGAAGAAGAAGAGGGACAGTCAAAGACACCAAGTGTCATGTTGAGTAGTGGGAAGGAGTTCCTTAACAACCTAAATCAAGGGAGTGAAGGATATGTGGTTATGTTACAACCTAAAGAAGAAGACAAGGCTGAAAAGATAGTCATACCCGGAGCAGTCCTAAAGTTGTTGGATCAGTTCAAGGACATTGTAAGTGATGGTGCACCTGCAACTCTACCACCAAAGAGAGCCATAAGTCATCAAATTGACTTCATACCTGGAGCCTCATTGCCTAACAAGGCAGCTTATAAGCTTACACCAGATCAGAATCTAGAGGTAGCTAGGCAAGTGCAAGAGTTGTTGGATCAAGGATTGATTCAAAAGAGCATCAGCCCATGTGCAGTACCAGTGGTTTTAGCAACCAAGAAAGGAGGTAAGTGGAGGTTATGTACTGATTCCAGAGCAATAAATAGAATCACAATTAGATATGGATTCCCTATCCCTAGGATTGAAGACTTGATGGACTGGCTCTGAGGAGCTCAATACTAAACAAAGTTGGATCTCAAGAGTGGATACCACGATCAAAATCAAGGATGGAGATGAGTGGAAAAACATTTAAAAACAAAATGATGGGTTATATGAATGGAGAGGCCGCCATTTGGTCTCTCCACGTTCTAGCACATTCATGAGGCTCAAGGAATGAAGTAATTTGAAGAATTTATAGGATATTTGTGGTGGTATACCTTTGATGACATCTCATATTTAGCAAGACAACAGAAGAGCATTTAAAACATGTGGAGTTGGTTCTTAGAAGGTTGCAAGAGGAGAAGTTGGCAATAAATCTAGAGAAGTATGAGTTCTTTAAGCAAGAGCTTGTATATTTGGGTTTTGTAGTGTCCAAAGGATCATTGAAGATGGATCCAAGTAAGGTGGAAGCCATCCTAAACTGGCCTACACCAACAACAGGGACTGAGGTAAGAAGTTTCCATGGTTTGGCTCAATTTTATAGAAAATTCATAAGGAACTTTAGTGGTATTTGTGCACCAGTCCTAGATACAATCAAGGGTGGTTTAAAAACTAAGTTTGTGTGGACTCAAGAAGATTAGAAAGGGTTTGAGAAACTAAAACAAGAGATGGAAACTCAACCTATTCTCTTATTACCTATTTTTGACAAATTGTTCACTGTTGAATGTGATGCAAGTGGAGTGGCAATAGGAGGAGTGCTAAGTCAAGAGGGCAGGCCTATAGCCTTCTTTAGTGAGAAGCTCAATGAAGCAAAGAAGAAGCATTCAACCTAGCGACTTAGAACTTTATAATTTTGGTTCACCACTTAGGAAATGGAGGCATTACCTTCTACCCAAGAGTTTGTAGTCTTTACTGACAATTAGGCACTGAGTTTTATCAACACTCAAGAGAAGTTGAGTAATAGGAATTTGAAATGGATGGAATACATCCAAGATTTTACCTTCACCATAAAGCACAAGAAGGGATAGATAAACAAAGTGGCAGATGCATTGAGCAGAGGATTGTTGACAAGGTAAGAGATACGTATCAAGAGCATTGGTATACAGAGAGTTTTAAAGATCTCTATGGGGAAGATGAAGACTTTTCAGAGGTCTATAAGGTATGTTCTAACTTTGAGAACCATTTCCATAGCCAATACTCAGAGTATACATTGCAAAGTGGGTTATTGTTTAAAGGAAATTAGTTATGTGTTCCAAGAGGGTCAATGAGGGAAAATCTCATTCAGGAAAAGCATAATGGAAGTCTTAGTGGACATTTTGGCATCAACAAGACTTTAGAACTAGTGCAAATATTCTATTACTGGCCTAAGTTGGCAAGAGATGTTAGAAATTATGTGGAACAATATGTTGTGTGTATGAAAGCTAAGGGAGGAGCTAGTAATGTTGGTCTATATCAACCCCTACCCATTCCTAATAGGCCATGGGAGTGTGTAAGCATGGATTTTGTGGTAGGCCTTCCTAAGACCAAGACTGGTTTTGACAGTGTCTATGTAGTAGTGGATAGATTTAGCAAAATGAGTCATTTTATCCCTTGCAAAACTACTCATGATGCTAGTTACATAGCTCATCTCTTCTTCAAGGAAGTTGTAAGGATCCATGGATTGCCTTTGAGAATTGTTTCAAATAGGGATGTGAAGTTCACGAGTCACTTTTGGAAGACTCTATGGAGCAGATTAGGTAGCAACCTATCTTTTGGATCATTTACCATCCCCGACCGATGGTCAAACGTATGGTTATTAGGGTGCTAGTAACCTAAGGTTCCTAACTAAGGAGTATTGATAGACATGGATATGGTTATACTGGCCAAGTCGAGTATGCTTATAATGATAGTGTGAATCTGACCACAGGAAAAGTCCTTGAGGTTGTGTATGGAATGCACCTAAGAGGCATATGTGAGTTCAGAGATCTTGGAGCTATGGAACAAAGAAGTGGACATGTAGAGGAATTCAGTTAGACCATGAAGAAGATTCAGGAGTAGGTAAAGAGGATAGTCACCGAGGCTACACAAAAGTTGAAGGAGAAGGCAGATTTGTCAAGGAAGGATGTGCAATTTGTAGTAGGAGACTATGCCATGGTCCACCTCAACAAATCAAGGTTGCAGAAGGGTACATCAACCAAGTTGTAGATGAAGAGAGTGGGTCCATGCAAAGTGTTAGCCAAGTATGGGAAAAATGCATACAAGGTGGAGTTACCAGCAGATCTAGGGATTTCACCAGTGTTCAACGTTGTTGATTTGATCAAGTACAAGGGATCAGTCAATGTTGTGGATCAGAATAGTAAGGAAATCTTCAAGGACATCAGCAATGTATCCTTACCTAATCAAGATAAGCCTCAGGCAGAGAAGATCTTGGAGTCAAAAGTGCAAAGTTCATGTAAGGCAATAAGGTGTACATGAGCACCTTATCAAGTGGACGAACAAGCATGAATCAGAAGCCACATGGGTACAAGAAGATCAATTCAAGAAGTTTGGTATTGACCTATCATTGGTGTTTCCTTCCATTCATTAGTTTTTGGGCAGAGAGGGGGAGAATGGTGCAGGAGCACCTAGGTAGGAAGCATTAGGTGGCACTATGCAAATTTGGAAGCCTAGGAAGAAATTTTGTGTCTTAATACTTTAAGGTCATGTTGACCATTTAATTTTTAGTTAGAGGTGTTAGAAGATGTTAGGGTGAAGGTTGATCAGTAGCTTATGGTAGATTGAATGAGTTGCACAATTTGTTTCCACTAGGAATCACTAGGATATGGGAAATAAAGCCAAAATGTTGCATTTGTGCACTTTCGGCCTAATGGGGTGGTTATGTCCAACCAAGGGAAGATGTAACCACTTATGAACCTTTAAAAGAGGGACCTCAAACTGGAATTGAGGTTGGAAGAAGCTTTGTATCTTTTGGAGTTTACTGTGCATATGGAAAAGCAATGAAATTCTTGCAATTTTTTGGTTTTTAGTTCTTATTAGTGTGTTAATGGAGGGTTCCAGGCACTGAGCAGTGTGTGGCACGTGTGGTATTTACTTTACAAGCTTGTGTGGTCATTTGTGGTGTTGTTGCATCGTTTCCTAGCTTTGTTCTTAGTAGGTTTTGTTTCTTTCCATTGTTAATCAGTCCAATAGACTGTTAATCATGGAGTCTTAGACCTTTGTCTTCCACTATACCTGGTGTATAGTCCATGGGGGATGAGGCTAAGCTCCATGCCTATAAATATATTAGGTTTAGAAGTCTGTAGGAGGCAAGGTGTCATGGGAAAAGTCTTCTCCTAGGCGAGCTCGACTGTGCCCGGTTAGGAAAGACAGTGAAAACCAAGCCCTAACGTTGCAGGGGTGTCAATTCCCTGGCAACCCAAGGTGTGTGGTGGATGCAGGAGGCCTTACAAAGGTTTGGCAGGAAGGAAGAGGCTTCACCAGTCCATTTGGTGATGGGAAAACGCTGACAGTTCACTGTGAGGTCAGGAAATGGCCTAAAAAAAGCCCTAATTCTTACAAAATGAGGGTTACACATGTGTACGGACAGTGAGAGCCTAAAACCTCAAAAATATTGGAGAGGTAGGAAAATGAACCAGGGTCTCCAAAGGAAGTTTGTGATGTTCTTTAGAAATATTGGGGTTTAAGCCTATTTTCTCAGGTTAGGAGGCCTAATTGGGGCTCAAGGGCTAGTAGCCCTTTTTAAACCCTAGAGTAGGGTTTGGAGAGAGCGATGGAGAATTGGTGGTTGGTGGATGTTCAAGAACCCTAGAGGGATGGTTTTGAGGCCATGGAAGACATCACACACCCCTGCATCAAGTTAGTGAAGCTTGGAGTTTTAGTTAGCCTTTAGGAAGATTAAGGGTTAAGGAGAGAATGGTAGAGTGAGCACCAAGATTGGCTTGGTTAGGGAAATGGAGATGGTAGTAGGGTTGGCCAGGAGAACCAGGGGTGCCTAACAAGCATTAGGGCCTATAGGTTAAGAAGGTGGAGAGTGACACCAAAGGGTTTGCCAAGGTGAGACCCAGAGCATGGGACAGTGAGTGTCTCATCCAACCCTGCCCCATCAATATGCTAGCATCTTATTTAACATAATAACTTCTCCTGACAGATTTACCTTTATTATCCTTATATTTGTCATTTGAAACTTTGGTTGGACATCTTGAAGCATAATGACCTATCTTTCCATAGTTAAAACATTTGAAAGAAAAATTACCTATGTATTTTCTATTCCCCTTTTTCAATCTCCTGACAAAATTTGCTTCTATCTCATCAAGATCATTTGGATTTGATCCATCTGTAGACACCGAAATTTGGTCTAAGCCTAGGACTTCAATATTCTTCATAATTCCTATTCTTCGTGGTCATGATTAAATAATCTTAATTATTTAATTAATTCACCTTAACATTAATTCTTCTATTGATGAAATAATCTTAATTATTTAATTAATTCATCTTAACATTAATTATTCTATTGATTAAATAATCTTAATTATTTAATTAATTCATCTTAATTATTTAATTAGTTCATCTTCTGTTAATTCTTCTATTAATTAAATAAACACTTTTTATTTAATTATGTTACTAATTAACCTTATCCTTCTTGTCAAATTAAATAAATTCTTATTTAATTTACTCTTTATCATACTTCAACTATAATTAAATAAATTCATTTATTTAATTATTCATTTAAATCCCTTCAATTCTAATTAAATAAATCTATTTATTTATTTATTCTTCAACATCAACCTTGAATTAAATGAAATCATTTAATTCATGAATTCTATTTTAACGATTCCCCATATATTTAGATAATTGTGAGTTATTTAAGTATCACTTTTACTCACTCAAAGATCTATTTCAAATCGCCAAGCAACTTTGATTTAATGTCCGAGTGGTATCTTCGTGCAATCTCTTCACAAATCATTCAATCATTCAGCTAACTCCACTAAGTACATGCATACACTAAATATTCTTATTTAATTAATTAATCCTTGTGCGTGCATTCGAACAAGAGTTGCTTTAATCCATCTTTATCTTTGTCATGCAAAGATTATTCTTCTATTTTTGAATACCAAACTTGAAGATTAAATCATTTATTTAATGTTTAATTCTATTTCTAATTTATATCACTCAAGTCACTACTAATAGTTATCAGAATGCATGACTAATCAGTCAATCTCAACCGTCCATTGATCTTTCAATCCTGGCCTATCGTTCAAATAATCAATTTTCTATAAATTGATCTAGTCTTCATCATTCCAATCTCTCTCAAAATCTTATGACTTTTGTGAGCACTTATCTTGAATCTTCGATGTTTTGCTAAATCTTTATCATAGGCTATACTTGCATGAACCTACGAGAAATCTGAGGGAAATTATACTACACAAGCAAAATGGAGAAGGGCAATCGAGATGAATCATGGAAATATGTAGCAATTTGGTGAGATTGTTCAGTTTTATTACATTTTTGACTTTCCTTTGTTCTTTGTTGCTTAACATTATATTGCATTTAGATTTACATTTGCATGTTTTCTTTAATCTTTCTCTCCATTTTCTAGATGTTACATTGGTGAACCTGATGTAATTGGTAGAGAAATTTGTGTGTTTTCTTGTTTATTTTGTTGTTTTGCAGGTTACAGCCCAAGACTCATACTTAAACCTCGCCACCTTCTTTTGAGCACAGAAAAATGGGAAAATAAAATATTTAAAAAATAAAATTGGGTTTTGTATATCTCATTCTCAGCTTTTTAGAACTTTAAACAGTTTAAAAGTTCATTAAGATTTGAGAAAGTTATGGCCATTTTAGTGATCGCAGTTTTTTAAGCTTTAACTGTTAAAACACAATTTTTTTCTTTTGTTTATAACACTTTTGTTTTGCAGGATTTTGCAAAACGTTTTCTGGGTTTTGAAGGTCTATTTTTTAGCTTTCCATAGATATCTACGATTTAAAATTTTGTTTAGTTTTGAGGAAGTTATCACTATTTTAGTTTGTTGTTTTCATTTAAGTTTTTTGTACTAATCTTATGTTTTCAGCATGTGTCTTGAGGAGTTAATGAGTTTTTACAGGATGATTGACGAAGACAATATTGAAAACTACTAATGAATCTTTCAACAGAACGCATGTCAAAGACCCTAGTTAAACTTTTGAAATAGATTGTTTGGTAGTGTAGCAAATCTTTCATTTGGATTAAAATTAACAAGTGTCTACTATGTTTGGTGCAAAAGCACAACTGTGTAATTACCCTCACGATTTGGTACATCAAAGTATCCTCTCCCTTTAAGATCCATGCGATCCCTGGTGTAAGAAAAATAGTTACCAACTCTAGAACTTGGGACCTGCTTCCGGTAGGGAAAAAGTAATTCTCACCTTGAAGCACCTAATTTTCGTGTAATCGAGCAGTCTTCCTCAACCTAAGGGACTTCCAGCTTGTATATAAAAGTGGATTCTTGGGAAAAGCCCAAGAATCACGTGTATGGTTCTGATGAGATGGATCTTAAAGGGGACTCTCACCGTATGGATCATGCCCTACGAACGGAATGCCCACATTAAACACCTTTTGTCTTAAAGTCCAACCATTCTTTGGCCGTTGCTTGATATAGTGTGGTATAGTATCATGCCCGAGACACTCACTACTGATCCCCTTGAGTAGAGATAGCAGTTCTGGGAGTTCATTTCCAAAGAATTCAAAATTGGTGTGCTTTGAATGACGCACGAGTCGTGGAGGGGAGCCAATGCCACCAAATTTCTAAGCTATCTGCTCTCGAGAAGGAAAGGTGTTTATCACCAATCTGGGGTATTTAGGTGGGCTCTACCAAGTATACAAACCCTAGGCCTTTTGGCCTATTAGGATGTGCTTGTTTGTTGTCAACTTAAACGTTCTTTGAGTCTAAAATCAAACTAAAAACACTTTGTCTTATGATTGTCCTTGTTTTCCAGAATTTGATCACAGAAAATAGAGTCATTTTTAAATCTCAAATCATTGAAAATACACAGAGAGTTACAACTATTCACCAGAAGGTCGCAATTGATTTTTAGAGTCACGTCTATTTAAATTCGGTCGCATCTGTTTAACTTTGATTCACATCTGTCATTTTCAGTCGCATCTGTTAGGCGTAGAGTCGCATTTTCCAAATTAGCTCACATCTGATTTGCGAAAAATTGCATGTGTTATATTCTAAGTTGCAACTGTCATTATGAGTCGCATCTGTTAGAAAGTTAACCGCATCTGTCAAAGTTGGACATTGAAATTTATCAGGGACACACAATTTATCATGAGAAAACCGCAACTGTGAAACTTAACCGCAATTGTTAAACTGAACCGCATCTATGAAATCCTGCAACAGATTTGCCTAATTACAAAACCAGAATTCACGATCACTGTCTAGTCAACACAGTTATACCAGTTTTTCAGTTGTCTTTCCACAAGCAGTCCTTGAATAGAAACCTGCAACGATTTGTTCAATTTTGCATCCTTTAGGTTCATTTAGTCATTACCATAGTTGTCCTAATTCAGAGTTTGGTCTCATCTTAGAATACATTTTTCCTTTGGAGTAAACTTCTAGGAAGGTCATTTTTACAAACTTTAGGATAGGTCCATCATCTACACTCTAGAAAAATCATAGCATCAACAAAATTTGTCATTGAACCCAGTTCTATCATCTTATCCTTTGTCCTACAAAGAGTTCTCCTAGCTCATCAGTTTAGTTAGGAGACTTACCTTATCTTTGATCCTAGTCCTACATTGGTTCCTTGACATAACTAAATTGACACCTTGGTTAGACTTTAGGTAGTTGGTAACCTCATCTCAAGTTCAAAAAATTGATTACCTTAGAAGCTTGCTTAGAATTTGCATACTTAGACACTGTCATCCTAGGATAGCATCATTTTAGACATACCTTATTCGCATAGAAAATACCAAAAAAATAGCTGCATACATTCATCCTTTATATTCAAAAAATCCCAAAAACATATAGCTTAGGTTGCATACATTAGACTTAAGTCACTCTTTGCATTGTCATACCTTAGAACTCATATCACATACCTTAGTCATACTCCATCTTTCATCATAACCTCACCACCATGTCTACAATTTACCTTGATATGCTTGGTAGTGAAGTTGAATACCAGTTACTCTGTAATGGTCAATGTCAACGAGCCATAGACTTCAAAAGACAATTTATCCAATCCAAATGCCAATCAATGTCAACCCATGGTCAACTACCCACATACCCTTCCTACCAACAATCCATAAGTCCTAGTCCTCCATCCATCTACCCTCATTATCAAGAATCCCTTAGCATAATCCATGCCATGAATCCACAACAAACGTCCACTTATCACCCTTATCCTAACCTTGACAAGGGAAACCAACCTTCCACTAATCCCTTCCAAGCCTCCATGTCCTATCCTAGTCCTTCATCCACTAATCCCTTCCAATCCTCCACATCCTATCATAGTCCTTCATCCACTAATCCCTTCGAAGCCACTCCATCTCAATCTACATCTTGTCATGAAAATACATCTATTCATGGTCTCCAAAGTCACATCCCATCTACTAAACTTAAGGATACATGTCAAATGGAAAGTCCAAAGCATGACTTCATGGCTTCACCTTCATGTCAAGATCAAATTAGTCTATCCCACGACCCTATCTTTAAGTCCATCCAAGAAGTCCTTCTAGATAATCATGGCATCCCAAATACACTTATCCCTGATCAAGATTCCATTCCCAACCATATCATTCAAGACAAACCCATCTTTGATCAAGACACTACTATTGATCAAGAAGTCCAAAATGATCCACTCCTTGACCTTTATGCCATTCATGATCAAACATTTGAAGATGACCCTATCCAAGTAAAAAACACATCCATTTCCCAAAATGAGACACTTGCCTCCTTTGGACACATAGATGATATTCCTCTAGAACGAGAGTCTCCTACTCTAGACATATTTGCACATGATCAAGCTATAGCTGAGTTCATTGGACTCTATGAAAATGACCATAAAGACAATTTCGACATCGAGTTGGAAGCACCAATAGAATCATCTGAATCTGATATGTCACAAAATCACACCAAAGATATCCAAAATATCAATGAAGATAAGAGATCCTATCAACTAGGATCATCCACTTTTATCAAATTAGGCTTTCTTGTAGATGAGGAGATTCCAAGTAACAGTTTCCACAAACACAATGATGGGTTAGTATCTTGCTTCCAAAATGAAAAATACCCCATCACAAACAGAATATGTTAGAGCATGCAGTCTCAAGGAAAAGGACTAGGCATACACGAGCAAGGAATTCTAGAACCAATATAGTTTCAAGAAAATCCTAGACATCAAGGTCTTGGTTATCCTTCAGTCAGTAAATCTAATGATGTTAATGGTACCTCCTCGATATTGGGTTCAACTTTATCTGATACAAACATCAAAATGGAGGCCATGAGTAGTTCTTACCATAAGGTTGTTTCCAACACTCCTTCCATCCACACCATAAATTGTCATTCCAACATGAATAAACCTTCCATTTGGAACCAATAAAAACAAAAGTCTTACAAATTCAAAGTTCAAAATCAAATATCAAAGGCCATTGAATTAATCAAAAATCCAAGTGGACAAATAAAGTCAAAATGGATCCCAAAGAAAAATGGATCAAACAAAGAAAATAGTTCAAAAGTAAAAGTCAATCAAAATATGGAGCCACAAGAAAAGAGGACTCCCACATATAATAAATGTCCACCTCCTCCAAAATGGTCATCATACAAGGCATATAAAAGTTATGGTTCCAAACATTATCCCAATATGAAACCCAGTCTCCATCATCCATCACCCCAAGTTTGGCAAATGAAAATTCCTACATCTAAATTGCCAAACACGTCTACCATCATACATCATAACCTTACATCTCGCCTAAAGTCTAAAAATCCTATATTACAAATTTGTCGCATCTTGGCAGTAACTCTTTATTGTAAGGACTCCCATGGCACTCTATCACGATGTGCATATTTTGATAAGGCCATCTCTAGTGTCAACAAGGATTACAATGACATCAATCAATTGTATGCAAGTGTTATGATCCTGACAAGGCAACTACTTCATCAAGGTTATTTTTGGCATATCATGGCACCAATCTCTACATCCACACCATCAATGGATTCGGCACAATCAGTGATCATATAAAGCATCAAGGCCATCCAGAAAAAGGAAAAAAAAAGGTCACTTTGATGAAAACTTGACAAATAGGCATCTTGGTGACACTAAACAAAAAAAAAAAAAGTCAAGAGAAAAATTTCATCCAATAGTGAAAACCATTCTTATGGCGCTTTGGATAAGTACCATGATGAAAACTTGGCAAACAGGCATCATATGTAAGAAATTATCTGTGTATTACACTTGGGGGCAAGTTGTCTCATCTCCCATACCCTTCATATGAAATTTATTATGACATTTCCCTCTATCCATCTAAGCCCTACCACTCATGCCCATTTTCCCACCTACTTTGATCTTGATAAGGATTGGGGTGCAAACATAAATCGTGCTTTGGAAAAACTCTTGACATGTCTATCCTTTGGTCATACACTATCCATGAAATATAATGTCATAGCCTTCATAGCATTTTTCCAAATGAGTTATCCTTATACGAAATACCTATTGCATGCCTTGGTTTTTCCCTTGTCAATGGTCTAAGGATCTTCCATCATCTCATCCAATCCTGAAAAGTCATTCAAAATGCAACAAGCCCAATCCATATAATCTTCCTATGTAACCTAGTGCATCATTCAAAACACTCCTTGGCTTTGTTTCTAGCCTGGCTACAAACCTTGATCCTTTAGTCAAATTATGTCATCCTCATGTTGTTTTGGGATGTGTCCTTCCCACGTGTCAAACAACATCGTCGCCATCCTCATCACCTATCAATTGGTTTTCAGCTTGACTAGGGGCAAGATCATGGTTGTCCTTGGATTCTTGTGCATGCTTGCTTGGTTTCTTGTAGGAATCATTTCCCTGTACATAGTCCACTACCTTGTACATACTACCTATCCCTGTACATAGTCCACTACCCTGTACATAGTCCACTTCCCAATACATAGTCCACTACCCTGTACATAGTCCTTATCCCTATACATACTAACTACCCTATACATAGTCCTTATCCCTATACATAGTCCACTACCCTGTACATAGTCCTTATCCCTATACATACTACCTATCCCTATACATATCCCTTATCTTTCATATTCATCACTTGTATATAGCATACATAATAAGTGGTAGTCTTTCCCATAACCTGGAACGATTGACATCGAGTGCATTTCATATTCCCCATTTTACCCTATTCATAATCAATTGGTCTTATACTCGACTGGGGACAAACACTTGACATGTGTCATATTGATTCTTCCATTGGTTGTGTTGTAGACGTAAAACCATAGAAAAATCCACAAACATCGCAAAATGACCTGAGAAAACAGAAAAACATCAGAAACCTTCAAAAAGACAAAAAAATCAAAACCATTTCAAAAATCAAAAAATAGAGTCAAAGTTAGTCGCACTTGTCAGTCTTTGTCATTTGTCGAACGTTGCCTCTGTGACTGGACGTAGGCAAGGCCATCCGCTAATGTGCTCCTCGGAGCCATTAGGGTCAGTCCGCTTAGGTTTGTCTATATAAAATCATGATTGATCCATATGTCTATATGACAAGGTTGGCCTGCCAAACCATGAGAGGTCTTGCGCATAATGTAGGCAAGGCTATCAATCGATGAGCCCCCGAGGCTACACTAGGTCAGTCCATTAGGGTTCATCACATTCACTATCACACACGTCTTCTATTTGTAGTCAGTCTTTTCAGTCAAATTCAAGTCGAACTACAAGGTCTCTGCGGTATAACGTAGGCAAGGCCAATAATCGATAAATTCCCTGAGGCCGACTTAGGTCAGTCCTTAGGGTTTGTCATTACATGGGCAATCAATTGTCACATCATATCAAGTCATGCATCAACTGTGAGCAAGCCGCGAATGTCTCTAAGTCAAATCAAACAACTTGCCAAAACAAAACAATCAAAATAGATCAAAAATGTCTACTTTCACAGGATGTGTCCTTCCTAGAAATAGACATCATCACGAAAACCCTCTGGTCTCTTATCCAAGATGAGTCCTTCCTGAATATAGCTATTGGCATGGCAATCTATGTCTTATACAGGATGAGTCCTTCCTACATAATCACACATTGTCAAACAATCAAACATAGCTCCCATACTGTGCTATCACATCAACCAGACCGACTTAATGTTCTATACGATACATGTCTTTCAAACCAAAGCTTGTCATGCCTTATACAGATAGTCATAACATCAAAACTAGACTCACAGTCTTATATGGTATGTGTATCTCCTGACATCAGGCTCTATCAATCAATCCTTCTATCAATCAACATGAATCAAACAAACAGATCAAGTTTTGGCAAATACTTTATTGGCTTTTTGACTTTATGGCTAATTTATCTTGAATTGATGACTAGGAATTATGTTACTAGCTTTCTCAAGGATGTCCCATGAAGGATTTAGAGAAGCAACGATGTATCAGAATTCTGTTTTCTTTGACTGTTGTTTGTCAATTGTCTTTTAACTTTGATTTTTGAGTCATGTTAGTAGTTTCCTCAAGGATGTCCCATGAAGGATTTAGAGGAGTGATGACATCTCATGACCCGTCTTTTACTTTGTTTGCTATCTGTGGTTTATCTTGACAAAAAGACTGGGGCAACTTGTGCCCTTAGTATGAGTTAACGACAATCCTTGTCTATGACTGTCTGTTATTAGCAAGTGGATGACCTTGCACACTTTGATCTATGTCATATCATGGTGTTTTTCTCCATTTGTATTAGTCCCGCCCAATGATGATAAATTGCAATGCCCTTTGTGATACAATGAAACATCAAAGATTGCTAATACTAACATCACGGTCTTTTATTATTCATCTTTCTTTTTGCACTAACATTTCTTCTTTTCTACATCTTCACCACCATTATCTATTTTCCTCTATCCTTTTTTTCTTTCATCTTCTAGTTCTCTCATCGATTTCGAGAGCACACTCATGTTCTTTGAACCCGCCTATCCTCCCAAGGGGGCATACCTTCATCTGTTTTACACTGGGGCATATTTGTTATCGATTTTTCTTTGACACAACGCTGAAATGACATTGTATCAAAGAGGGGCAAATGTAGACACTGAAATTTGGTCTAAGCCTACGACTTCAATATTCTTCATGGTCATGATTAAATAATCTTAATTATTTAATTAATCTCTACTCCACATTACCTCCTTTCTTTCTATTGATTAAATAATAATGCTAATTATTTAATTAATTCATCTTTAACATTTCTATTCTTCATTGATTGTTTTAATCTTAATTATTTAATTAATTCATTCGTTAATTTCTACACTAAATAACACTTAATTAATTCAGTACTTTTCTTTTATTCTATCTCTACTAATTAAATAAACACTTTTATTTAATTATAGCAACATTAACCTTATCCTTCTTGTCAGCTAAATAAATTCTTATTATTTAATTTACTTCCTTTATCATATTCTCAACTATAATTAAAATAAATTTTCTATTTAATTCATTTAACTTTATCACTAATTAAATAAATCTTATTTATTTAATTATTTTCAAATATCAAATCTTGAATTCAAATGAATTATTTAATTCATGAATTTATTTTAACCATCTCTATATTACTTAGATAACAGTGAGTTATCTAAGTATTCACTTTTACCGACCAAAGACTATTTCAAATTCACCAATTAACTCTTGCTTTAATGTCTGAGTGGCGTTCTTGAGTAATCTCTTCATCAAATCATTCAATCGTCTAGTGCTAACTCAATTGCGTGTACATTCATGTTAATTAAATATTCTTATTTAATTAATTAAACCTTGTGTGGTGCATTCGAATAAGAGCTGCTTTAATCCATCTTCATCTTTGTCATGCAAAGATTATTCTTCTGTTTTCAAATACCAAACTTGAAGATTAAATCATTTATTTAATGTTTAATTCTATTTCTAATTTATATCACTTAGGTCACTACTAACAGTTATCAGAATGCATGACTAATCAGTCAATCTCAACGGTCTGTTGATCTTTCAATCCTGGCCTGTCATTTGAATAATCAATTTTCTATAAATTGATCTAGTCTTCATCATTTCAATCTCTCTCGAAATCTTATGACTTTTGGGAGCACTTATCTTGAATTTTTGATGTTTTGCTAAATCATTATCATAGGCTATACTTGCACGAACCTTTGAAAATATGAGGGAAATTATACTACAACAACAAAATGGAGAAGGGCAATCAAGATGAATAATGGAAATATGTACAAATTTGGTGAGATTGTTCAAGTTTTATTTACATTTTTGACTTTCCTTTGTTCTTTGTTGCTTAGCATTAGATTGCATTTAGATTTAGATTGCATGATTGCTTTTAATCTTTTCTTTCTGCATTTTCTAGATGTTACACCATCATCCCTCTTTGTTTTTCTAGCATTAAAAGTAGTCTCTTTTTTTGAATCATTTTGACCAAACTCTCTCAATTCAAAAGTAGTTAAAGCACCAAACAATTGATCTCTAGAATAATTATCTAAATCTTGAACTTCCTCAATAGCAAAAACTTTATGACTATAAGATTTAGGAAGAGTTCTTAATACCTTCAATACCACCTCAACTTCTTACATTTTTTCACCAAGGCCATTGATGTAACTAACAATTTCATCCACTCTATACATGTAGCTTGTAATATCTTCATCTTCTGACATCCTCAAGGTTTCAAACTTAGTCTTCAAATTCTGCATCTTTACTTGCTTGACCTTATCATCTCTTCATAGACACTTTCCAACTTCTTCCATATTTCTTTAGCAAATTTGTAGCGCATAACCTTCACAAGTTGTGAATCAGCAAGACCACTCAAAAGAGCATTCATTTCTTTCCCATTGTTCTCAAATTCCTTGATCTCATCATCAGTTGTTGAACCATTAGTGGGCATGGTACATATCCATCTTCAATTGACTTCAAACTCCAAACCCTAGGGAAATAAGGAAACCTTCCATCTTGGTTTTCCAAAATGCATAATTTTTCCCATTAAGCAAGGGACCCTCCTTCCTATGCACCATCTAGATCTACCTCAAGCGGTTAAGTTTCTTCCAAGGAACCTTGCTTTGATACCAATTGTTAGATGCATAGGACAACTGATAGGGGGTGAATCAATTGTACACTATAAACATTCAATCCCTCAATATATTTTCAAACCCTTATCAACCATTAAACCCTTATTATGAATTAATAGAATGTAAACATGATAAATATTAATGCAAACACATAAAACGGATAGGAATACCAGATTTACATGGAAAACCCAAGAAGAGAAAAACCACGATGAGGATTTTCTCACAATATAAATTAATAGCAACACTAATTAAAAGGTGATCTCCCACAAAGCTGGTTTACAATTTCTGGGAGATTCTAATTTTTGTTGAAATCACATATTTTTTAGAAAATATAATCATTTAAACCTTAAAAAGTTTCATTTAAAGCATTCCAATTGAAGAGGGTTTGATCAAACTACCTTAGATCAAACCCCTTTGGATAGAATGCCACTAGTTTTAAACCATACCTATAATAGAGTCTCTTTTACACCTATCAAAATGTTGATAAAAACCCACTTTTGATTTACCTTTTGGTGGATCAAATGAATTCATTTAAAATTTATTTTTTGTAAGTATGTAGTCTTTATTATAAGCTTCCCAAAAAGTATAATTTTAAATAAATTTAATTTTAAATTATTATATTTATTTTTTATTTCTTGTGAATGTAGGTTTTTCACCCAAAATCAAGCTCTATGTTCTGCACATGTGGAAAATAGAAGATTATCATTTTTTTTTTGAAAAATATGAGTGCACCAGATATTGAAGTCCTCCAAAAAAAAATTTAATTTTGATACATGCAAAAAAAGTTGTGTTAGTCTACCTATGTTTGAATTGTAATTGGTTTCACTTTGAAACTTTATTTAGGAAAAAATATTCAATAAAACACTATGAAACCAATTGGAAGCACTAGATATCATAGTTACAAATCTAAATTCGAAAAAAATTAGAATTTTATCCTTCATGGAAAAAAATTATGTGTTATATAGTAAGCATCACTCCTTAAAAATGGTGTTTATTGAGAAAAACTAGTTTTTGAAGGAGATGGAAAAATAAGTGCAATCTAATTTCAAAAAATTTGAAAAAAAATATATTTAGAATCTACAAGAAAAATGACACAAATCACTAGTTTGCATCATCTTCAAATTCCTCATGGTTTAGCCGCTATAGGTGCCCGAAAGTGAAGATTTAGTTAGAAAAAATTAGTTTAGTGTCCAGTTTGGCCAAAAATTGTAAACCAGTATTGTGGGATCACCCTACAATGGGATCACTATTAAAAGGCTCACTGCCCAAAAGAAATAAGGGATCACTACTAAAGGACTCACTATCTAGAAGAAAGAAGATAGAAGGGGTGGCTCACTACCAATTTGAACTACTAACAATGCATCTCTCTTATGTCAAAGAAACAGTTCCACTAAAGTACAAACAACTCATTCAACAAACAAAAATGTAGACACCTTTTTCTCATTACATCTAGGAGTCACAAGCACTAAATATCGCATTCATATTACCACACTTGATCACATTCTCATCTTTCACATCACACCTCTTCTTAATCCACACAACTTACCTTGTATTTGTACCATTGTCAACCTTGAAAATATACTCAAAGTTCGGCTATACACCTCAAACTTGCAATTACAAAATAGGTTGGCACTAAAACTTCCAAGATGTAAAGAAGTGAAGGAAAACCATTCCACATCATCATATTATTTTCCACTACTATTGCAACCACCTTAAACTTAAGAACACCTTTATTCTGTGCAACCAGAAACACCGACACAAACATCCAACTCACCAAACAACCTTGAGGAACACCACAACACCTAAAACTTCGAAGGAATGTAGATACATAATATATAAGCACCTTCCCAAATCCACAAGACAAGAACCTTCACTGCAAAGAGGGTAAAATAAAAAATATGAGTCCACTTCTAGTTGAAGTTTTAGACTTAGAAAAAACCCCAAAATTAGGAAAAATGAAATAGGATCTCGTTTTGCTTCGAGGCCCTAAGCCGAAAATAGATCACATGCTAAAATGGGGTCCTGTTTCAACAACACTACTAACATATATGCAACACATTTGTAGCATCTATAACATCTCTCATCAACTATAGCACATCCACCTATATCTCCAAACATAAATTTTCTATAATGAAGTAAGACACCAATGAAAAAACCAACATTGTGTTGACACCAATACCGACAACTATAGGCTTCTAACAACTCCAATGCTAGGCCCAGTCGACATCATCAACACCAGTAGCATTCCAACACTCTCTTCATACAAGGGGTTGACATCAATGACAACACCCAAACAACTCACAAACAACTCAAGATTCCAACACAAACTCCTTCCCAAAGGGGATAAAATAAGCATAAGGAATTGGAGACCTATTACCCTTTTAAATGTTTTCTATAAGATCGTGACCAAGCTTTTACCATTGAGACTTACTAAGATTATCCTAGTGATAATTAATGAAGCTTAAATTGGGTTTATTAGAGGAAAATACATTCTTGAGAATCTCATCACAAGTTGGGAAGCTTTGGACTAGGAAAATTTCTATAAAATGGTGAAAAAAAAATTTCAGGATGTTACTAATCGAGTAGAAGTTGATGGGACTCATTCTAAACCCTTCTTGTTAGAAAGATCTATTAGGTAGGGATGCCCCTTGGCTTCTGCCCTATTTGTTATTGCTTTAGAAGCACTATATTGTGTTGAGATTTAAGATGCTTGGCCCCAAAGTGCAAGGTATCAACCTTTGAGATAATATGTATAACATGGTGAATAGACTAAGTATTTTCTATCAACCCTCTAGATCAAAAATATCAAATTCTAAATCTACAATATTGAGCTAAGAAAATGAGTCTCCAAATTGGTTTTTAAAATTTAATTAGAAATGGGGAGACCCTAATAAAATGTAAAGATATATGGGGATTCAATTCTTTGTGCAATTTTATTTAAGAGATAAGTGGAATTAGATGTTTGGGTATGTGCAGGATTATCATGGAAAAAAAATGCCCTTAAGTGGCAAAAAATTTAGAAAAATCAGAGTTAGGCAACTTGACGTAAAAATTTGAATAATTTATCTATACTATTTCAAAAATATGTAAGGAATAGGTGTATGGAAATTGAGGATGTAGTTTCCTAAAACTACTGAACATTTTTGAAATCTATTTAATTGAAAATTTGAAATTTCAATCATGATGAGTACTTAAATTCGAGGGAAAAATAAGTAGACTTGTCTAGCCACCCTAACCACAATAAAATGATAATATTTTTTATAATATTTTAGACATAAGTAGAGGGTGATGTCGGGCCGTAATGCATATTTTTTTATTTATTTTTTCCAAGTAAATAATTAATTATGATTTTTTATTACAACTTTTGAAACAGCTTACGATCAATAAGCCATATGCTTGGTCAAAACTTCATGGAAATTCATTTTATTTTTTTTAATCCTATAATGCAAAGCATAGATATGATGCATGTTTTGGATTCTAAAAATGTGATATTGTTCAAGAAAGCTATAGATATTTTCAGTGACCTATCAATCAACACTTTAGTAAGTAATTCAAAAAGAAAATGAATAATAATTATTTATTAAATTCAAATTAAAGTATAATTTATATTGGTGGAAAGCTTAGAATCTCCTTTAAAAACCCTTTTCATTTCATCAATTTTGGGTAAAAAAAAGTCATCAAGCCACATACCCTACAAATACCCATCATATCGCCACTTTTTGGCCCATCATGATCCTACACATACCCGTAACTTTCTAAAATTGAGAAGACACTTAAGAGTTGGAACAAGAATTACCATCTCTTACTAGTAGGGTACAAGTTTTCTAAAAGATACTTTCTTCCTACTCCATTTACTATGCATCTACATAGTCCTTTGCAAACTATCAACATAATACTATTCAAAAGTTGGTTTGGGACTTTTTGTGGTTTGATGGTAACCGCATTAGAAAAATAAATGTAATCAAATGGGAATGGTGTTATATGGATAAGGCGAGAGGAATTTTGGGACTTAAGGATTAGAAACTATAGGAGGTTGCTTTGGCTACCAAATGGGTTTTAAAAGAATTAAAAGGAAATGAACCTAGGAAAATTATGATCAAAAGGAATATTCAAGAGGCAATCCCTAATGTTGGATCAACCAAAATCTCCTTGCAAACTTGAAACAATCCACAAATGAGAATATGCAAAATGAGAAAATATCATAAGAATGTAATGTGATGTAAAATGTAAAAATGAGCTTTTATTATAAAGGAAAGTAGGAACAGGTGAGAAGGTAGGAGTTAAACTCTAACTCTAATTATGAAACAAGTGTAGGACTATATGCACAAGTGTTGAGACACTTGGTGAGTCTACATGAGGTGAGAAAAAAGTCTAGATAACCTTTGAGTGAGCTTAAGAATCGAGTGTGAATATGACTCTACTAAGTAGGTTAAAAGCTAGCTAGTTTGATAATACCTCTTTTCACATTAACACCCCCTTTAAGTGATATTTAGGGAGTGAGTTAAACATTGAAAATATGACTTCGAACAACAAGGCCTGATAAGGTACCCATGTATAATAATGATCTCTTATGAATGGAGAAAAAGGATAAAACCCAATGAGAATAAACTCCTCTCCAAAGAGAGAAAGAGAAGGATAAGTCTTCTTGAAAAGACGCCCCTTGAAGATAGGAACATGATGATGAACTCCTGAAGCATATCAAAGTTGTAAACTCTATCGAGATGAACTAGTGTCTGTTGGAATCAACAAACCTCCAGAAAATGTAGATCAAGATAAAAGATACAAAATTTTGTATGAGTGAACATATAGAACACTAATCAACCATGAATACACATATGAAAAAAATACCTAATCAAAATTTATGAAGTTGAAGATGCAAATAGTAATGTGCTTCTGGAGTACAATCAACAAATGTATGAGTGAC
>VDFB02156603.1:0-17007 GCA_007258455.2 Sequoia sempervirens | reverse complement strand
AATAATAAAGATTTCATAATTAAATAAAATATTTAATTATGATTTGAAAAGATATGAAAGACATTTAATTAAATAAGATATTTAATTAAAATTTTTAGGAAAATGACTTATGTGGATGAGATTAATTATTTAATTAGCAAAAAGATTTGAATAGGAGAAAGGAAATATTTAAATTTAATTAAATCAAGGCTTAATTAAATTCAAAGGTGATAATTAATTAAAATAAATAAAGAGTGTTATTTAATTAATTAAGTAGACTATATGAATGTGAAATAATTAAATAGAGTGAATAAGACAATATAGATTAAAATTAATTAAATTTAATCATATGTAAGAGAATTTTAGAGAGATTAATTAAATAATAAATATTTAATTAAATGTCGAGGATTAATTAGACATGACCAATTTTATGCACATACAAAAACCATAGATATTAGTATTCTAGAGTGAGCCCTTTGATCAGGATTTTGGAGACCAAATGTGCGATGAGTAAGGGACGACATGGGCTTGAGTAGCATCCTTTGTCTTGATTTTGATCTTTATAATGATATTTGAAAATGTGGAGCCTAAGAGTTACATGATGTTACCTTGTGCCGCTGTGCTTACTGCAAAAACCACATAATTCTCATGTGTGCGGCTTGCCATGGTCGCCACTAGACAACCTCTTATATTGTAGGTGCCGACATAGTTAACACCATCTGTCCGGGCGGAGGACACAACGCCATTCCTTGGCAGGCTCTCTACACTCTTTCACTCATTGACCTCTCAGAAAATATCTCCTTTGTGGGTTTCACACTAATGTTGGTTGTTTTACTTCACCGTTGTTCTAACAGCTTCACCATGCCAACCTCCTGCCAAGTACCACTCACATTCCTCATATGATGTCACTTCACTACTAACCATGACTAGGACCATTTATTCTATGTGCTCAATCATGAGGATATCTCAGCTTCCCTCCATTTAGGAGTATGATCATCAGTGGTGTCACTAAAGTTATCAAGAAATGCACTTTAATGGTTTTCATCACACAAGGGTAGCGATACTCAAGTCTATCAACAACTCAATGATTTCAAAGGGAAAAATTTCAAATGCTTTGGCATTATAATGGGTTACATGTCAGCCTTTGTGAAGAAGATACATATGAAAGCATAGACAGATGACTTATCGAACAACAAAGAAGATAGTGAAACTTGCAATTGAGATAATGAAATATATCGGCAACTATGCTGGTTTGACTTGGACATTGCCTTCAGATGAATGCTACCCATGCAAAGCCCACCCTTTCACTCACCGGTGGAGGTCACTCTTGCAAGATCTGCAACGCGGGATGCCGCTCATCTCATGTCGATATCTTCATGGAAGCTCCCCACATCCCCTCACCTGCGGATTTCTCCTATGTGGACTCCACATCTCGTAACACTAGTGCCGCCCTTGCCGTTAGTCACGATGGTCTTCAATGGTCTCCCATCCGTGCCCTCACCTCCGCGGACTTCTTATACGCTGAATCCACCCTTCCCCACACCCTATATCCTTCAAGGCGACTCCTCATGATGCGCGTCCCGCCACCTCCAAAACCATCCTTTTAACGACAATCTTGAAGCCTCTCCTGGCAGCAACTAACTAATAGCTCCGATCCAATAATAAATCAAGGGAGGCTAATGAATGTTGTGTAGGGAATGTGAGATAAGATGACAAAGCCTGAGAGTACATTAATTATAGGTGCTAGAGATAAGGTGGTCAGGGGCGCCGATGAAGCTCTACCATACTGTGAATCACGGGTCACACTGGGGGAGTTGGTCGTTTTAGGTTACAAGTTTAGGAGCTTGCGTCCTCACCTTCATGGGCTGCGAATGATTATAAACAATTCCACGAGGTGGACTAATGTGGGTTTGAGGCGGCTGGTAAGTTGTTCGAATTCATTCCAAGCACCATTAGGATAAGAATATATAGCGATATTGTTGTCTTGTGAAATGATCAATAATCCACCTGATCACTAGAGGACTCGAGCAAATCGGGGCTGCAAAATGGACCATATTCGATGCATTGTATAGCAATGTGGGCTATATGACAACTGAAACATTATCATAAATGGGTGTGTAAAGCATGACGTGACGATGGTGGTGCGAACATGAACATTTGAATGAGCTGACGTTGTCAGATGAACAAGTTGTGATTCTTAGGAATTAATTTGATCGTCTAAGGTTGCTCTCATATAAAAATCTACGTTGTTCCACTATGAGAAGGGAAAGGTCGGTAGAGGGGTGAACTAGTCGCCCTCACGAGAATGTAATTAACTATTGATCACTAAGCACAATGAAAGGGACAATAATGCCATTTCTCTAAGTATCTCAACGCACATAGCAGCATGATGCATGCAATGTTGAAGCTAACCACTATTGTTGCAAAAAATCATGGAGTCATGAAGGACATCTGTGGGGACAGGGTTGTGGGTGTTTGTTGGCATCTTTTCGTCACCCCAACGACGTCCTAGTGGTGGTGTCCCGCACTTCAACATCTGCATTCCAAGTTGCAACAGACATACCCCATGCGGGTTTTGCTACTCGAAAGATCATCCCAACAATGTCGCTCCTATGTGGCATTCTGAAGAGAGCAACCCGCATTCTCTTGCCTGCACCCCTTTAATGGAAATTCTTCGTGTGAGCCTAGTGTCCACATTGCCGTTTAGACAACTTCCTCTAAGTTACTTGCTGCTCAGCCCATCTTCGTCAAGAATCTGCAAACTTCTCTAAGTGCTCTATTCAACAGGTGAAATGATTCAAGGTTAAGCTACATTGTGTATGAAATGTTTTGTGAATCCCGTCTCTCTACACCATTCTAAGGATGCTCCCACGAAGTGCTCCATGCGGTAGAGCCCAATGCGTATTGGATATTAAATAGCATCCTTCGAAATGAATAAGAATGTGGGACCTAGATAGAAAGAAGGGAGAATATGGTCACCCCAGTAAGAATGATGCTTACCACCTATGTTAATGACCATATGGTTGAAAATTCATGAAATCCAAACTAGAGGGATAACAAGGAATTGACTGGCCCATGACATTAAATGTGTGAGCACACTTTGGTGTGAATCGTGGCTTCCAAAACTGGTCCAAAACGGTAAAGCTAATGACAACCGTCCCCACCTACATACCTGATGGCTATAATGTCATTTTATTACCAAATGATGGGGGATTGTAGTAAGCCTCCATTTGGCAATACAAGAAAATCCATAATTTTTTATTATGCACCTCAAAAAAAATATTATAAGAAGTTCTTGTATGAGTCGTTCCCTATGGAGGATGATCTTGATTATTGTGTCCATGATCATATCAATACTAAAGATGATGTGAAACTATTAGAGTAACTAGGATGCCATAGACCATCTTACTCAGGCATTTCTCTATTGAAAGCTCATATAGAGTCTAAATCACTATAGTCTTTAGGATATCGACCATCAACATTTATCAGATCGCCTTCCTAGGTTTTATCAGATCACCTTCCTAAGTTTGTAGAAAGCACATTTGGTGATTAGAAATCAAGAAAATTTGTGACCACATGAGATGATAATACAAAGCTAAAGGGGCCTCTTGAAATTTCTGATTTAGAAGATCCAATAATTAGGGGCCTAACTTAATTTATTACTTGTGCAAGGATTTGTTTATAAAATGGAGATCATCAAGGAGGCTTATTGCGGAAGGGAATGCACCCACCTGTGAAATTGTACCACTGATGGGTTCTCCCATGGAATAAGGACGTGATCCAAAAGAAAGGGGGAAGGAAGGTGAGATCAAGAAAATGCAATTTGAATGAGGATCCTGCACGTTGCTTAATGGGTTTGAAAAGGGGATGGTAGTCAAGGATCATTTGTGGGGCCAAAGCATGAAAGGGATTTAGACTTAGGGTTACTAGAGCAATGCTACATGAACTATAATCAACTTGTCAAGAGGGATTAAAGGTTGGACGACCATATGCTAAAGGGAGATAGTGCCAAGAGCACAGGCGACTGTGTACTAGGATTAGAAACGGAAAAGGGTTGTCTTGTTCTTCATCAAATGATCACAATTTGTCAAGGGACTATCTCATCATATCAGGAGGCAGCTAATCCATCCCACAATGATGCAAATCTATGAACAAGGCTCATTGGATTCACTAAAAGATGTTGTGAACACATTAGGGAAAAAGCATCCTTCAAGCAGTTTCTGCTACAGTAAAAAGGGCTATCAGCTAGAGGACAGAGCTGCTATAGCACTTAGGAACTACAAGACAAAATAAGGAAAAGAAAAAGTTGCATTTTAAATTGCTAAATAATGGGGGGTAGGTGAAACCCTAGCTTGTAATGAATCTGAGCCACTCATTGTAAATCAATTCTAGCCATTCATTTGGGCTTTGGAAAATTGTAAATAGGGGCTCTCCCCTCATTTGTAAATGGTTGGAGAACTAGTGTAAAGGAATTTTGCAGCAATAGAAAGAAAAATTGCATGATTTATGGGTGTTTCTTTTGAGTTTGTTCATTATGCATGCATGGTTCTGCTTCCATGTTGGTTTTAGTTGTTAGTTTCTTGAGTGGGAGTGATAATGGTGTTTGTTGTTATAGTATTTGATGAATTTCCAGCTCATGCTTTTTGTGGTTTGTTGATGATGAATCACTTTGTAAAGCTAGTTTGAGCTTCCTTACTTCATTGCTTCAAATTAGTTCAATTTCATGTTCATGATTTGTGTGTGTGATCTGAAAATTTGTAGTCCTTAGAAGAGTGCACTGGATTTGTGTAGCTGTAGGCTTCTCTTGGTCAAATAAAACTTAGTTTAGGAAGTTTTTCTATTGTAGCAGCCTCCACGACCACTGTTCATTCATAATATCAGGTCTAGGAACTCCCTCTCTCCTCTGACCTTTTGAATAAGGTTCATTACACATTGTAAAGTCAAATTTGATGATGGAATAGGAGTTCTAGACTACTGTTTTGAACTTGCAACAACTACTCAACAATTTATACATCTTAAGAACTCGATTTACAAACCTAACTTCCCACACTTTGTAACTCATCCATAAGTTCGCCTTGTGATTCTAGCAAATCACATGAATCAATTGAGGTATTCCAAACACTGTCAAGACCTGACATTAGAGACCTTGGGAGAGTGTTTTGCAATTTGATTGTGGAAGATTGTCTTTCAAGAGAAGTGATGCACCTATGTATTGCTTGTGTTGAGAAGTGCATAAAAAACACATCAACAGTACTGCAGTTAGTCTGTTCATGGCAAGAAAGTTCTTGAGTGATGCTTCTCCTCCCAGTCAGTAAGCCAATATTTGAAAGGGAACTTCTTGGATCAATTGTATTTCTATTGCCAATGGAGTTTAGTTGAGCTATGTATGTAAATTGTATCTATTTCTTGAAAGATGGAAAATGTATTTGTATTTATATTATGAAATCATTTATTTGGAAATATTGTACTCAATTCATTTACTGAATAAGAAAGATATTTTGTTACTATCATGTGTGCATTTATCTTATATGGAAAGAAATTTTTTTATTGCTATGTGTTTAGCCTTAGATTGAATTCACTTATGGTAAGACATAGGAAAAATTACTATGTAGAATAAGGGGCATGTTACAATGAAAGCATTTCCGTTAGTGGGTCTAAGATCGATTGGGATTAGCTCATGCATCTAGCTTTAAAATTAGAAACCAAAGTTGAATGATGTATCTATAGACTTAAGTTTGATCTTCATCATCTATTTCTAAGAGGGAGAGGTTGTCATCATGTTCATTGAGACTATATAAAGTAGTTAGCCCAATAAATCCTAATCGTGTGGTACAAGAAAGCCTTGGGAATCACTTCATGACTTTACCCTTGATATAAGTGGAAAGCAACACGAGTGTCACATCAGCTTTGATAATGTCACCATAAATAAATAGGGTTGTCGCCAATGAAAAGAACAACACTATCAACGCTAAAGGTGGAAAATCACCCCAATAGGTAATAACAAGCAATGTACTAGTGTTCTGCATGAAAAAAGACTAGTTCCTCACCATTTCAATGATTCGATCCCGTGATGTTGAGGTGCTCTTTACTACTATTGAGGAAATGTCTCAACCTTGCTTTGTTTTTTAATTAATAATTAATAATTTGTAATTTCCTTTTAGTTGTCATGGAATTTGCTAAATACAACTATGACAACTTGCAAAGTTTTTTTAATTGTCAAATTAGAAAGAGCATGAAAAAGTTGAAGTTAAATATGATCTTGGAAAGGGATAAAGAAGAGTATTTAGCTGCACCGTGCACACTACTAAAAAATGGATAAAATCATAAGTTGGAAGAGGAAGTTTCTCTTCTTTGTGATTTATGCCTAAATGGTTTTAGAAACCATTCTTGATTTATGTTTTCTCTCATGCCTATATATTTAGTGCTTGAGTTGAAGGGAAAACAAGTTAAGTTGCAGGTTGTTGAAGCAATGAAGTGTTGCAGTGATCCAGAGGGAGAAGTTGTATTGATGTACCTCATTTGAAGGATTAATACAAGTCTTTGATCTCTTTGGGTGTGGAGTTTTTCTCGAAAGGGTTTCTCCATGTATTTCTTGAGTTATGGTTTGCATCTTTATTGTAATATGCTTTCAACTTTGATTTATTACTATTTGTTAATTTGGATGCATGAAATTATCTACATACAAGTTCATTGTAAAGTTTTATCTTGATTTTCAACATTTGGTATCAGGGTCAAGTTGTCTTGATTAGAGAAGGGGACACCTTTCTTGGAGTATTTGATTGGGTTTTAAGCTATAGTGGGAGTGTGTTGTGTTTTCTTATAGTTTTAGATTCATTGTGATAAGAGATCATAGCTAGCTCATCTTGGTTGGACATTGAAAAGTTCAATGATACTGGGTATGAGCTTTGGAAGTTGAAGATAGAGTTTTATGGAGTCAATCATGTGGTTACATTTGATATGTTATTGATTTGGGGCTCCTATTTTGCATTATTTTATAATCCTTGTGCATGGTGGTTTTCTTACATTATGTAGTCATGTGAAATAGATTTTTCATGTTGGATACTTTTTTTTGGCTCCCTGGTCATATGGAGAAACTTGTGTTGTTATCACTATGGTTTGATGTGCTTATGTTGGGTGCTTGGTTTTAGTCCCTAGCATTAGAAGTCACTATTTCATTAACCTTGAATGTAGTGAGGCTATGGAGTAGATCATAGGATGATTTGTAAGCTTCTCGAATAGCCTAGCTCCTCTATATGCTTGTGCATGATGGTGGTTGTGGATTTGGCCTAGAAATGGGCCTAGAGTTCCTATACCTCTTCTTCCTTTGGTTGGTCGTGCTTGCATGTCTTAGTTTCATGTTGATTGGATTTGAGGGTTTTATAGATTTTCTATTAAAAATCTATTATCCATATTCATGTTATTCCATTGTTCTAGTTTAACTATTATGGTAGTTTATAAACTTGTGGGTCTTCCAGATTATAAGTGGATATGGATTTGCATGTGTGTTATGAAACACAATAGTTTTGCAAGTTTTACATGGTTAATCAAAATTTACGGTTTTGTAGATTTGCAGATGAACTATTTTTTTATATTATGTTTCTTTTGATGCTTTTTGCAAGGTGATCGACAAGTGGGAGAATGTTGAGAAAATGTCACAACCTTTCTTTATTTTTTAATTATTAATTTGTAATTTGTAATTATCTTTTGGTTGTCATGGAAGTTGCTAAATGCAACTATGACAACTTGCAACTTGTGTTTTTAACTGTCAAAATTAGAAAGTGCATGAAAAAGGGGAAGTTAATTATGATCTTGGAAAAAGATAAAAGAAGATTTTTTAGTTACATGTGCACATTACTAAAAAATGCATAAAATCACAAGTTGGAAGAGGAAGTTTCTCTTCTTTGTGATTTATGTCTAAATGGTTTTAGAAACCATTCTTGATTTATGTTTTCTCTCATGCCTATATATTTAGTGCTTTAATTGAAGGGAAAACAAGTTAAGTTGCAGTTTGTTGAAGCAATGAAGTGTTGTGATTCAAAGGGAGAAATTATATTGATATAACTCATTTGAAGGATTAATACAAGTCTTCGATCTCTTTGGGTGTGGAGTTTTTCTTGAAAGAGTTTCTCCACACAATTCTTGAGTTATGGTTTGCATCTTTATTGTAATCTATTTTTAGCTCTGATTTATTACTATCTACTAATTTGGATGCATGAAATAATCTACATACTTTCATTGTAAAGTTTTATTCTGATTTTCAACAACTCTAGCACAACCCTCATCATACGGATTTTCTCCACTCCTTAGAGCACAAAGATTCCTAAAACCTATCAAAACCAAATAAGCCTGCATATAAACCCATAGACCAATTTGTCTATTGAAGGCCTCACAATGTCTATTTTACAGAGATCATGAGTTGGAATGCTCATCAAGTCTTTTATCGTAGAATTCACTCCACGTACACCCAATCAACCTAATTTTAAGCATCATTACACTATTCAAGATTAAAATCACATTAATTTTTTTTTTACAAGAAAACTCTGCCAACATAATTATAAAATTGAATTACTCAATAGGAATTGTGAGATTTATACAGTAAAAAACCTCCATTTTACATGAATTTAACATTAAATTTATGAAACAAAAACCGAATCCACCACATTTTATCCCTTCTAAATATTTTCCTTGAATTAGTATGGCAAATCCTTGAAAAAAATATTGGAAACTAAAACACTTACAAAATGAACCAGTTATTCCATCATTCATGTTGCCCAACTAATTTATAATCAATTTTCTATGGCATTACATGAAATCAAAATAAAGTTAAATGCATTTGAACACTCCATCAACAAAGTAGATTTTAAAAGAGGAAATGAATGGTAAGGAAGTAATTGTACACAACTTTATGCCTGATAGAATGGATTGATGAATTTCAGGAAGAAGAAAATCTTATCACCCAAATTTCCTTACAAATAACTACAAAACAAATTATTTAACTCCTCCTCCAAGTGTGTACTTGGTATGTTTTGAACTGTAGCTAGTCATCAAACATGGATCTCCACAAACAAAAGTTGTGGGATTAATCGCCCTTTGACAACACAAACTGTCTATCCCATGATATGAAATTAAATATTTTAATAATGTTTATGAGGTCACATAAGTCTATGGGACTCAAGAACAACATAGGATCACTAGAAAAGAAAAAGATCCTAAATAGTTTGTAATCTTCATTCGAGATTAATCCTTATGCAATGGATTTTGATTTTGATAATGAAATTTGCAATTATGCCTAACTTTTCCTCCTCAAACAAGGTACTTAAATTATCAACTTAGGGTGAGGTCCCATTGGGGGGCTTTAGGATCTATTTTGAAGGACCAAGGGGTCCCATAAAACAAAAAAAATGTGATACAATTAATTAGAATATTTTCCTTAACAATAATAGCCCCTATTTTTTAGCTGAAAAACTTAAGAGGGTGCAAAAGGGGTGCGGCTAGAAATTGTCCCACCAACTTTTGTTTTTTTTACAACTTGTCAATCATATGAAGTTTTAAAATTCCCACCAATTAATTTTATTATTTTATATTTATTTAAGCTACTTAATTGAATATGCAAAATAATAAAATTCATGAGACCACCATCTTTCATAAATATACCTAAGCTTAAACTATGCTACAAAATTCGTGGGACCACCCACTTTAAAATACTCCTAAAAAATCTCAGTAGCACCCACTAATTTTTTTTAGGAAACCCTGCTCCATGAAACAAACCCTTATAACTAAGTGTCATTCTATCTCCGCCTAACAAATTCAAGACCAACTTAGCTAGATGGTTAGATATAGATGCGATGATGAAAAATTGTTATTTAAGAGTTTTATTTAGCATGTGATTTATGTTTTTTTTAAATAACTAGATGCATTTTTAAAAAATTTCTATTTTGATGATAGATCATAAAATGTGTTATAAAAAATGTTTATAAAATAAATATTATTACTGATGAGTATTTATTTATAATATTGTAGTAATGATATAAATATTGTGGTAGTAAGCAAGGGTGGTTGATGTCGCTGGGCGGAGTCGCAGAAGGGCCTGGAAATCTCTGGATTGAGGGCCCCGGGATACCTCTGAGTTATAAAAAAAAATAAAAATTTTTAAAGTAACTCAAGTTATTAATATTTAGAATATTAATATTAAAATTAATACACATATATAATTAATAAAATAAATAAATATATTAATATAAACTGAGATTCTAATATTAATAGTTAATATCTATTTATTAATTTATATTTAAATTTATTTATATTATAATAATTATAATTTATTGATTATATTAATATTTATATACAAATAAGTGCGATCAAAGAATAAGAGTGTCAAGTTTTAGTTTTGGGTCAGTTTCTCTTTGCTATGATGGCTTCAAGCCTATTTTCCCTCCTGTGCATTCCGCTATCTCCAAGGAAATGCGATGGAGGCATACGAGTAAATTTTGGTGGAGTGAACAGGGTGATGCATGCTCTTCCTCTCCATCAGGTGACCTTGATGATACAGTGGGGCTCTATGAATCTGTAATCCCTCAAACCCACATTTTGTTGATTAATGTTTGTAGGGCCTTCAAAAACTAAGCTATGGTTTCTATGATCACCAAAGTTGGGGAGAGACTCATGGCATGGGATGCTTGTAAAAAAAAATCATATGTTTTAGTGGATCACCCAACCCTAGACCTTTCCAAACCCCTTAGATAGGCTTCCTATCTTCCTATTCTTGAATTTGGTGAGGATATTATGAAAGAAGTAATAGAGAGTGAGCAATTCTTCAAGGCCAATGGTCTGATCAGTTAGTTTAATCGCTTATGGCCCAACCTTCTAGATTTGCATAGGTGGATTAATAAGGCATGGAAGCCAATGTTGACTAGAAATCTAGAGGCATAACCTTGTGTTACAGGTTTTTTCATTGCAGCTTTTGATAGCAGGAAGGATTGAGATGCCATTTTAAGAGAGCAATGGATTTGGGAGCAACATTTTCTCCTTCTCAAAACTTAGTATCCTAATTTCAACCCTCTTAATCATTTTCTCCTTCTCAAAACTTGGTATCCTAATTTCAACCCTTTGAATCATTTAGTGTAAAACCTATTTGGGTCCATCTTCCAAACCTCCCACTGTAATTTTGGTTCAAGTCATGCTTTGAAGCAATTGATAACACCTTAAGAAATATTTTGGTAGTTGACAACACGATAGTTCTATTTTTCTCACACAACCTTTTCTTGCATATTAGTTGATTTGGATATTTCTAAGGATCTCCCTATAGAAATAACCTTTAGAATTGTTAATCACTATTTGAATCAGTTGTTGGAATATGAAGGCATGCCCTTTTTCTGTTGACATTGCTTCACAACTAAGCATACTTCAGGAAATTGTGCTAGGCCTAAGACAAACTTAGATTCTTTGGGGTCTTGGTTGAAGGGCATTATGCCACAAAATGACACAATAGATTCTTCCACTATTTATAAGCACAAGTGCTATAACAACAATTGAACCTTGTACAACTACTGACCCCTCTCCCTTTGAAGCCACCAAAATTACTACTACCTAATCAACTATAGCTTTTCCCTCATAATTCATATAACCATATATACTATCTAGGATTAAAAAAGGGGTAGGGAAAATTACATAGGTCCTGACCCACCCAGATCCTTGACATTATAGGCACCATGTACTGAGTCCTTGTTGTTCTTTGTGTCCTCCATTGTTCCACTAATGCTTAGGCTATAATAGTTGGTGAAACTGGAATTACCTCCATAAGGTCTATATTTATCTTCTACGCATAGTCTCCTCAATCGTTAGCTAAAGACAAACCTACCGCTTCTTCGTCGCATGTAGATGGGCCAAAATGTAGCCATGGTACACATCATTGTGGAGCAAATATGAACTTGCCACAACCACCATTATGGAAATGCAAGAAGGAAAATATTAGTTTTATTAGTTTAATAAAACCCTAACTTTTAATGTGGCATCATTTTATAATATTAGTTTTATATTACATCTTTATTCTATGTTATTTTAATGCAACAATTCAATAATTCTCTTATATTATTAGAATTAAATTTGTATGCGAATAAAAATTAGTGTGGGTGGAAAAATATCAAATGCTATACTTCTATTTTGAGACAAATTTTCCACACCCAAATTCTTACATAAAGTCTCTGGAATGGAGACAAGTATCAACATATTTATGTCCTAATCAGAAACGAGCAAAATTTATTATGACATGTTAGTGGATTTTGATAATGTTTAAGGTACAACAAGCCATTTAATTCTCTATATTTTCAATGCTTCGAAGTACTCTGGTTGAAGCCAGGTGTTAGTGCAACTAACATTTTCAATGGCTCTCACATGTGCTACTACCACTATTGATGTCTTTGTTCTTTAATTTTTTAGCTATATATTTCATGGTCAGCCCTTCTTTTTTTTGCTTATGTTCTAATTCTTTTTGCCTTCTTTTGTTCTTTTTTACTACTTTAGAGCTTCTATTCTTTTTACCTGCTTCTATAATTCTATTCTTTTGGGTTGGAATGGGGTCCCAATTCAGAGTGTTTATCCATTGTCGCTAGTGGGAGGTGAGAGACAATTTACCTTTCTCAAGGGAGAAGCTACGTCATGTTTTCTTATATCAATGTGATCAAGTGGAGTTGGTTGTTACAATAGTGGCTGGCAGAGATTGGTTTCATAATAATCCTTTGGCTCTCCTAGCTGAGGTTGATTGTTTTATTTTTTAAATCTAATGAATATTCTTTGGTGTGCGGAACTGGTCAAGTTCCTTGCTGGGAGTTATCTCCTTCCTTCCTTCTTCTCATTTTCTGCTGTCTTAAGCTTTGGAGAGCTACAATCTTAGGTTTGGTTTATCCATAGTGGGACGGGTGGATTTCTTGATAGGGACAAGCTACTAAATGGTGACAGTAGTGTCTCAATTCTATATGCAATAGCCAATGGACCTATTGGCGGGTGCATGAAGATGGGTAGCCAATTTGTGGCCAAAATTTTAAAGATTTTTTGAAAACTCATAGCGTGAGTGCGTTATGGCCTATTAAAAGAAAAAAAAATGGAATTCATTCTTGCATTTGACTATGTTTTTCTCTTGCGGTGGCCAAAACCCCAATTTTTTGCTCACATTTTGGGAGGAGGTATTTTGAAAAATTCTTCATCAACGGTTGTTGTTTCATTGCAAGGATGTCGCCACATCGATGAGGAGGTGTGAGAGGTAAGGATTGTTTGTTTTTTGTTTTGAATTTGTTAGTTTTATGTTTTTTTTTATATTTATTTTTTGAATTTGTAGGAGATGTTAATCAGCCTACAAACCCTCCTCAAAATCATGAACAAGCACAACAATAACAAGAGGAACAAAATACTCAACAAGCACAACAACAACAACAACAACAACAACAAAATCCTCAAGTTAATCAACCCCAACCTCAATCTTCTCACCAATCCCTCAACATCCTCCACGGCACTCAACAAAACTTAATGAGGAGGTGGGAATGATAAAAGAAATTGAGGATTTAATCAGGAGGTTGAACGATCCAAACAGTTCAACCGTGGAAAGAATGACCGTAGGAACTTCACTGAAAGAAATGTTAAAACATATAGATTCAATCAACAAACAATTAACTGGTTGGTAAGATAGGAGGCAGGCAGCTAGGGCTTATTACCAAGCTAAATTATCATATAAAGATGTAAAAGATTTAAAAATTACAAAAGGTGATTTGTGCGCATTATTCACTAACCCATGGTCAAATACAAATCTCTCCCTCAATGCAAAGATGTTTGCTATTCATTGGTGCCACCACCAAGAGATTAGGAATATTTTTTGGGATAGGTGGTACATGGTTTTTGATGACCCACCATGCAACAATTGTGAAGTCCCACGGTATTTTCTTAGGAAACTATACTGTGAGTTCATCTTGAACAAAATCCCAAATTATTTTGATATGAGGGACCTGTGGAGTAGTGGGGGTCGCCTCAAGATAGATCCCAAAATGCTAGACCTGCAGACATCCACGTTGAATGCCTCACAGTTATCATCGTCATCCCTTCCATCACAAAGGAGAGTGCCAATGTAGAGACTTTGCAAACCATTAAATCTTTGACCCAGAGTGTCATCTAGCATGCCAACCCTATTCTACAATGCCATCCAGCGGAGTCTTCGAGTGGTGGGCTTCGATCCCATTTGTGTCAATCTTGTGGGGCGACTTGTTCATATAACCCCATCGACACTCAGGAGGCTGCTACGTAGGATCTGTCTGCAGCTATGGAGATGGAAAGGGTAGTTGACATTTTGTATGTGCCCTATGGCATTGATACTTAGGTAAAATTTAGCATGTTGATTGAATTTAATTTATTAAATTTTGATTTTGAAATGCAAGATTAACTAATTTAGTTTTATGATTTTAATAAAATTGCAGGGTCACAGTGTTGATACTGGATACACTGGCCCCACACCTTCTTATTTCTCCACTGCACCTACCGTTGAGGTATGTAACTAGTAAACAATTATAAATTTATTACATGTTAATAACATTGTTTTACGAATGGTATTTTAGTATGTGATTTTGGATGTTACATAGACTAGTATGGGAGGTTTCAAGGGAACACCTCCTAGTTCCAGTGGATTTAGTCAAATCTACATGCAGGTAATAGAATAAAGAGTTTAACTAATGAATTGTACTTAATATATTTTGTGTAGTTTATATTCATATCATTACTTCACGCTTCATTGCAATATTATTTCAAACTCAAAGCATTATCACATTCCATAACTACAACTAGATGTTGATAGATGATAAATTTCAACTACAATATAGTTGTTTAGAAAGTCAACATAAGTAGTGATGCAATTACTTCACATCTAGCATAAGTACAAGTCTAGGAGCTACCAATTGCGATTTGCTTGTCATGGCATTCCATGAGACCAATTTCTACCGAGGCATCTTTCAAATAGTTCATTGCCTTGTCTATGCTATGGATGCTTGGAAGGAATATATGAAAGAATAATAGTAAGCAATAGCATAGACAAGGTAATGAGTTGTTTGAAAATTCCTCAAAGAATGTACCATGCAGGATGTCCATCACCATGAGACCCAATTCTTTGAGGCACTTTTCAAATAGCTTCAATCGCCTTTCTATGCTACCACATTTTCCATACAGTTCACTACAAAGCATTTTATCAAATAGTTCATTTCCTCACTACTATGGCTAAAAGCTTAAATAAGGTGCTTTCCAACAAACTATGGATGCTTGAAAAAAATATATCAAAGCATAATAGTAAGCAATAGCATAGACAAGGCAATTGGTAGTTTGAAAAAATGCCTCGAAGAAATGCGGTCTCATGGTGATGGAATGGAATTCCATCACCATGAGACTACATTTCTTCGAGGCATTTCTTCAAGCAACTCACCACCTTTTCTATGATACCACATTTTCCATACATGTGTACCAAAGTATTTTATCAAACTACTCACTTCCTCGTTGCTATGGCTAAAATCCTAAAATAGGTGCTTTCCAACAAACTGTGGATGCTTGGAAAAATTTCTATCAAAGCATAATAGTAAGAAATAATACTATAGAGAAGGCAATGAACCGTTTGAAAAAATGACTAAAATAAATACGGTCTTATGGTGATGGAATTCCATGACGTGAATTTGATTGTAATGGCATTCCATCACCATGAGACCCCATGGTGCAGGAGCACCCATAGATCACCATAGGTTGTTTAGAAGGTCTGTCTAGGACAGTCTTGTCTAGGACAACTAAGCAAGTAATCAAATTTAGTTCATTTGGATGTAAGCCTTAATGGAATTTTTGGTTGGGTTTTGATCAGATGAAGGTCATGTTGACCATAGTATAGGTATCATTAGGTTCTAGCTCAAAATAAGGTTTTGGATTTTTAGGAATTCTTGCAAAATATTTGCAAATATTGCTCAATTGGAGCTACAAGCGGCCAAGAAGATCCCAAGGAAGAGGATAACTATTTTAGGGACCCTATTTATGGAATGCCTTGGCATTGGAGTAGGGTTAGAAGCATTTGTTATGTTTTGAAGTTTTGTGAATTCAAAGAAAGCAATTGTGTTTGAGAGTGCATTTTCTGATTTTTGCATTGAAGTGAGGTTTTAATGGATTAATCATGGCACTGTAACTTGTGTACGATGTAGTGTAGTTGTTCTTCAAGCATTGTGTGACATTAGTTAGCTTCTTTATTCAATTTCAAGCATTGTTTGTAAATACTTTGGTTTTCTTACTGTTGTTGGTCTTAACCAAGCAGTTTTGTGAAAATGGAGTGTTAGTTCACTTTCCCACCGTACAAATTATACGGACCTTTGGGAACAGTGACTAGAATCCATGTATGTACATATGGTAGGGTTTAGGGCCTTTGAAAACATAGGAGCTACTATGGAAGTCTTGCCCTAGGCGAGCCAGGAAGAGTCCAGCTAGGGAAGACCTTAGTGCAGAGCACTTGATTTGTAGGGGTGTCAATGCCTTGAAAAATTACTGCTTGGAGAAGTTAGATAAGTGTCTTGCCAAGATATAGCATGGAGGAGGAAGCTCCATCAATCCATCTGATGTGAGGAATACTTAACAGTTTGAGAGCAGCCAGGAAAGGGCTTAAAAGACCTAGTTTTGGCTCATTTTCAAGTTAGGGCGTTGTACGGACAGCTGAGACCCAAGACCCCAAAAATCCTTGAGAGGTGGGCATATGAACCAGGAATCCCAAAAAAATATTTGGGTGTTCTTTGGAAAGTTTTGAGAACTAACCTGTTTTCTCGAAGGAGGCCTAATTGGGGCTCCTAGGGCTAGTAGCCTTTTTAGGCCTAAATGAGGGTTTGGTGGAAGCGACTAAGAAATAGAGTTAGGTGGACCCTGAAGGACCAAAATAGGATGGATTGAAGTCATTAGAAACACCTTCACACCCCTGCAAAGCTAAATTCAAGATTTAGGAGTATTGTAGCCTTTAGGGTGGATTAAGGGCTAAGGTTAGAG
>VDFB02156602.1:0-12428 GCA_007258455.2 Sequoia sempervirens | reverse complement strand
TTTTTGGCTCTAGGTTTTCAATTGAGCTTCACAACTAAATTCTAATTGCTTTTAGCCATGAATCGAGCACTTTATCACTTTTTAACATGATTCGAACCCAAGACAAAACTTGGATATGTTTTTATAATTTTATTGTATTTGACTTGTTTTGCTTTTTAGTATTGGATTGACATTCAAAACAAACATTTTAATTGTTTTTAACTTTTTTGCTATAAGTTTCAACACTTCAATCATGTCTTCTAGGATTTTAAGTTCTTTTTATTGAATTCAGATTTACAACTAAATTTAATTGTTTTGAACGATGAGTTATAATGCATTGTCATTTCTCCTAAGATCCTAAACCTGTGCATATGTTGATCTCAGGCTAGATGCTCCTTGTAGCAACCCACATCTGAATGTCACAACATTTTCTACGAAGAGTCAACTTAATATGTAATTGTCTCTTCTAAGAATAATCATAATACACTATAACAAATGATTTTCATATTTTAAAAAATAAAATTCAATGGTCATGGTTCCAAATATTTATATTTTTCTACATAATGATAAAAGGAAAGCAATAACATAATTCCTACTTTGGGGTATGCATTTAAAAGCATCTAGTTATAAGGCTCTTAGAGGAAGTATTTTGACTTAGCATGACCAAGATATACGTGCAATACTTACTAAGCATCAAGCCTTCTAGACAAAGACAAGATACACTATAATGTCTGATGCAAGAAGTGATTTCAAAACTAAAAAAGATTTTTATTTCCTTGCCTCTTGTATGATAGGGGTGCGATGCCACTCAAATATATCCCACTAAACAACAAAAAATGTCTAGTCATCTTGCAACTAGTCAATCGCTTGCGGATGCGAGATGTTGTTCATGTTCTTACTAATTATGCTTCTAAATTTCTTGCATAGTTCTAAAGGATTTTGTGAAATTTATATGGGACAATTGAATTGTGTGCTTTTATACACATTTGATCTCCATTCAATTGACTATGATACAAAGATGCTATGTAAGGGAATGGTTATCCATAAGGGGCAGATTCAATCGAAATGTTGTAGAGAAGTAAATGGTATTGATGTTTAACTACTAGGATTGCAATAACCAACATCAAGTCTGCCTAACATAGTACTTGATTTATATTCAAGAATTTAGAATTTTAATTGATATAAATTCATTAATAAGATCAATTGTATAGGGATTACTAAAATCAATTGTCCTACATTGTACAGAATCTGTCATCAGGGTTAATAAAGGCCCAAAATGTCATATGATTAAAACACTAGGCAATTGATTCGCGATAAGATGTACCCTTTGAAGAGTTGCAATTGAATTCATTAACATATCTGTGTGAAGAGATACAGTAAGACCCCGTTCTTTCTGGGGACTTGAGGAGTACAAGTATAGAGCACATCAAACCAGTGCACTTCCAGGTGCATTGCCTAGTGGCCCTAAAGCTACACAACGTGGACCAGATAGAAACTACGTACAGATGGTTTGCCCATATGAAAACTTTTATAAATTGTATACTCTATTTTAGCAAACAATGGCCACTTTTTTCTATCAAAATTATATGCTATTCCCATTTATTGTCCTATTTGTTGAAATGTGCCTACTGATATTGTTGTTAATCTTAGTAAAGCATACCCCTCAATTTCTTATCCTATTGCTATGCAATGTAGTAGTTTTCTTGTACTTCTTTGCATAGATTATTGCCAAATGCTTTCAGTCCAAACCATAAGTAGTTAGCCTCCATATCTAAACCCAACAAACTGGAGACACAGTAAAGTTAACCTTAATGTGTCGTGATAACATTCTTTAGTAGAAGTAGATAATGCAAAGAAGAAATGCATACAGTGCCAAGCCATTCAAGTTCTAAGGAGCTTGCAAAAGCAATTGAAGAAAGTGAACTTAAATTGAATCAAAAGGGATTCAGGTACCGTAAGAAGCAAAACAAATATAAAGGTGTCAGGAGACACCCATGCATTCATTTTGCTACAAAAATTAGGGAGCCTAGATCTATGAAATGTCAATGGCTTGGAACATTTCATATGATTGAAGAGGCTGCAAATGCACATGAAACAGTTGGTAGGTGCATGGAAGTAACTAAGGCAAGTACAAAGTCCAATTATATCATTTCAAGTCAATGGAATTTCTCCAAAGATGCTTTGTGTTCATCTTATAAAGAGGACTCTACAGTCAAAGGACATCAATTTTTTGTTCAAACTTCCAGATTAACACAACATCCACCATCTGATTATATGTGTAGTAATTCAACACATATGATACAGAATTTTAAAGGCAAAGAAGCAGCACAAAATGATGTTCATTCAAATACAGTTCTATTGGACGAAGTGATCTACAAATACTTTTCAAATTTACATACCACAAGTGCTATTGAAGACAACCAAAAGAATGGTGGTACATATCAACTGGCAAGTGGAAAAGTTGACACTTCATAGACACAAATTATGACTCTCTTTACATGAATGAGATATTCCCTTAACTTTTTTTCCTAAAATTAGACACACAAACCCGACATCAAATTAGCAGTTAGCATTAGTTCCAATTGCAAATCTGACATGGAAATAACTCTAACCAAGAATGTTCACCAAGATCCCAATGTGAAGTGAGGTAATAGCATATGATCATAGAATCATTAGGTATCATGAACTAAAGTACAAATTCATGCAGCGTCTGGGGCATCCTGGCGATTAGGAATACTCCCACTTATTTAGTGGGTGAGATTATTACATTATTAAAGGCGGCAAGCCAACCATTAAATCCTCACTTCCACTTATTAACATGGGGGAAAACAGTCCACACAACCACTTTTTTTGTGGGGGGAATTTACAATCAAGAAAGATGTTTATTCTAAAACTCAACCACTCAATTGTGGGAGTGTAATCAAGTATAAATTGCAGCAATAAAATGAAATAGTCATTAGTACTACTAACTAGCTTTACAATGAATAGAAATAGCTGCAAATAAGAGAGATAAGCTTCTAGAATGTTCTTTATCCACACTGGCGGTAAACCATCCAGGGGTTAAAGTGTTTGCATTAAAATTCACAAGTAAATGCAGCAATTAAAATGACTGGATTAGTACTACTAATTCACAGCCTTACAATGAAATAAATTTGCAATTTACAAGTGTTACAATGATAAAATCAATGCAAATGTTTGAAGGATGATTTCTACAACTCTAAATCTTCTCAATCACCAAATTACAAGCCAAAATCTGAACTGATATAAATCTGATATGACAAACAACAAACTGAAAGTATTGAACCAACAACCCATGAAACATCAAAATGCTCAAATCTACCTCAAATCAACTTCAAAGCTCACCAAAACTCAGAGCAGCATTCAAGAAGGATAGACAACCAACAACCATAAGTTTGTAGGTGCCAAACAATCACCAAACAACAAGTTTGAAAACCAATACAAACTGATCATTAATGGTACGGCCCTAGAAAAGGTACGACCTTCCTAGAAAAATCCACACTTCATCATAAATTCTGATTTTCTGCAAATAGCATCACCCTTAGCATAGAAATGGTTAGCTCAAATACCCATAATGAAATAAAATTTACTCAAGGAGCTGTATACAAAAATCATCTTCAGCTATATGAAAATCAGCAACACAAAATACTGAAAACATCACCAAATTTCTTCACTTTGATGCTCAATATGCACTTCTGCATGAAGCACATCCCCAATAGACCATCTAGGGAACCATAGTTTTAGGCCCGAAGAATGGAGTAAATTTGCTAAGCTTTCCCTTAGCCGAATTCTAGATTTCAAACCAGCAGCATAACTTTGCTTTCCAAAACATAACATAATCAGCTCTTCAAACAACAACAATATATAAGCTTCAGTTGGCAAATGAAGCAACAAGAACTCTTCAAATTCCAAGAAGTTGAATCACTTCAACTTCCAAAAGGGACGCCACCTTTTTGCATTTTACTTTTTGAAATAATAAAATATTACTCAACCTCCTTTAGGCATCCAACTTCACTTTGCAACAATAAAACATTTAATAAATCATTAAATGCATAATTGACCCCCTTAATGGCCCCTCTTTTAAAACAACATGAAGTTATTACACCTAGGCATGGGGTACAACTGAGAAACATGAAATTTGACTAAGTATAAACTCAACTCATGAAGAAAACCAAACCCAAAGCCAAACTGAAACTGATGGATAACAAGATGACTTGAGTTGAACTGCTGATGATGCCACTGCCAAAATTAGACTTACTAAAATAGCCACTGCCAAAAATAGTAAGTTTACCTCAAAACCAACAAAAAGCAGAACTGAGCTGGAAGCAAGACTTAATGAAAGTGGAAACCCTAAATTCGCACATCTGAGTAGCCTATGGATTTCCGGAAATAGGCTAAAACCAAACGAAGAGCGTATGGCCAAAATGGGGACATTACAATGAGCCATGTGGTATGGTCTTAAAACCAAACTTAGATATCAATTTCCTATTCATAGCAGTTCTACATCATAGTAATGTGAAACAATAAATTATGTCATTGCATATTGACATTTTGTGCTATTTTTACTGATATTATTTCTTACTAATTAAGTTCCTTTTGCACAATTTATGTAGATGATGCAACAACTGTTGGAAATTTTGTCAACCAATCTCCAATGTTGTTTGAATGTGGTAGTGTTTCCAATGAGATGAACAAAGTTGAATACAAGTCAAGTATTGAACATGTCCTTTAGCATCCCCATGTGGATACTAAGAACATGAATGAGAACATTGACAATGGATGTTGTTCTCTCACCAATGAACGTGCTAGTTCCATTGCAATACAACAACTGAGCCATTCTAAGATCTCTTCAGAAACTACAATCAAATTGCAAAAAATAAACAATACACTGCAACATACGCACCAAATCAAAGTTATTGATACAATGTGATGCAAAAAACATGTGCAATTTTCTAACCATGCTAACCTTTTTTTAGAATTCCAATTTCAACAGACATACAAGAATGTGTATAATTTTGAAAACTTGGAAAATGTGTATAATTCCCCTAATATCACTTTCTATTTCAAATTACAATTCTATAACCAAAATTGAGTTTAACATAATTATTGTCTATAGATAGTTTTCAAATTTGATTTTTCTAATTTTCCATTTTCTTATGTTTACAGTTCCTTCTATATGCATGTGTTCATATACTAAGGATGCAAATTAATGTAAAATTTTGTTGTCTACTTCTTAGTTTTCAAATGTAATGTTATTCTTGCTAAAAATTAGAAATCAAATATCATTAGACTCAATATTTTTTACTCTTATAAAATGTCCACTTGCATTATACTGTTTTATGAAATTTATGCACTTATGCTTAACTCTTTTCCAACTTAGATTTATGCAAATAGATTGAAGCACTACAAATATTTATACATTTTCCTACAACTAGAAATCAACAAAATAAGAAAAGTAATTTACAATGATTATAAAATTCAAATATATTGTAATGACATTTGGGAATTATCTGTTGTAGAAGCGAAAGAGGTACATAACTAACAGAACAACATAACAAAACATTGAAAGCGAAGCTAGTACAAAAATCAAAGGTACTACTAGACATGGAAAAACAACAAGTTATAGATTTAGATAATTACCAATTCAAAAGTCATAGTCAGCCTTGCAATATTGATATTGCACTAAAATGTGAAGGACTATATAGAATGAAAACATTTGCATACAATGTAGGTGATTGTTTATTTGACTCAATAGAATTGCTACTCAACTATCGTTACACATCAAACCAACTACGAAATGGGACTATTGATTATTTCCTCACTTGTCTTGCAAAAAATGAAAAAGTAGCAAGAAAGTCATATAACTATGAATTGGACCCAACACATCTACGCCAATTACATGGAGTACATGATCGTACAACATATCTTCATAGAATGCGATTATCTGCAAAACCAAGTTCTCCTACCAAAGAAATTGGACTTTGGGGAGATGTATTTTGCATTCAATGGCTATCAAAATGGCTAGATATACAAATATGTCTCTGGTCAATGACAACAGGGAAAAAATATTTGCAATTCAACAAATCAGCCCTTGGAGAGTCGTTCTCACTTCTCTTTCACGATGCAAATGCTTCAAATGGACACTTCGAGCCACTTTTAAGAAGCCAAAGCCAATCTCTAAACTACCAACCACCAACAAAACTTCATCAACTCAAACAATTGATCAGAAATAATAATCAAAATCAAATTACAAAACATTTTAAACAAAACAAAATATTAAACAACTATCACATATGGAAAAATCAAAATTGATAGATGTAGATAATTATCAAATCAAAGGCCAAACTCCAGTTTCTGACATTGATATTGTACTTCAAAATCAAGGACTATTTAGAATGAACAATTTTAAGTACAATGTTGGAGATTTCTTGTTTGACTCATTAGAACTCTTACTCAATTTTCAGTACACATCAATCCAACTACGAAATGGAACCATTGATCACTTCTTAAACTGTCTTAAAAAGCATGAAAAAGAGGCAATTATATCATTCAATCGTGACTTGAACCCACAAACTCTATATGATTTACACAAAGTATCAGACCTTGAAACATATTTACGTAGAATGCGACTATTAGCAAAACCAACCACAATGGACATAGAAATTGGACTATGGGGATATATTTTTTGTATTCTATGGATATCCAAATGGCTAAATATACAAATATGTATTTGGTCAAAGACAACAGGTAAAAAGTACTTGCACTTCAATGAATCAAATGATACAAACTCATACTCTATTCTTTTCCATGATGCAAATCCTTGTGCTGGCCATTTTGAACCACTCCTACCATACCAATCATAGAATCTAAACTATGAATCGCAAACAACAAACTTAGAAAGTAAACATTTGAGAACAAAAAATAATCATAATCAAATAATACATCCAATGAAGAGGAAAAACCCAGAAAATTTGACCCTCACCTCCCTCCACGAAATCAAAAAAAAAAAACGCAGCAACCAATCACTAACATCTACAATGTCAAAAGAAAACTCCTCACTCTCACCAATAGCAATATTTGAAAAAACAATCCAAGACACACCAAAAAATTCATGCGCAATCTGCCAAATGTTGTATTTCAACAAAGACATTAAGCGTTTCAAAGAAAAATACAAACAAACCTACTACAAATTGATACAATCTAACGATCCAATATTAGCAGATTCTATTTGTCGAAAATGCCATACATCATTGAAACAATGCATGCTTCCTAAATATGCTACACCACATAATATTTGAACAAACAAACCCTTAAAATATGTACAAACTCTATCACAATTAGAAGAATGACTTGTCTCACTTAGAATTGCATTTGCTCAAATTTGGGAACTAGGATACAAAAGATCTCAACTAGGATTAACTGGTTCCATCATTAATGTACCAGTCAACATGACCATTATACAGAAGGCACTACCACAATCTATTAACGAAACATCAACAATTGTTGTCGCTCTTAAAAGACGATTAGAATACAAAAATGCATTCCAAAAAGGCATGGTGCGACCACATAATATCATGCATGCATTGGCCCAATTAAGCGGAACAACGCTTTACAAATTAGAAAAGGTTGAAATTAAAAAAGATTGGGAAGAATCTTTCCAAATCAACGATCAAAATGAAAAAAGCAATGAACAAAGTTCAATGGAAACTGAATCAGAAAGTGATACAGACCATCAATACCCCTCTGAATCTTTAATCCATGGATTCACTGAATCTAGATCTATACATACAATGCAAGACAAAATTATTGAAATAGCACCTGCACAAGATAATTCTCCTATTGGAATATTCAAAGATAAGTATTCTAAAGAGATGAATTTCCCTACACTATTTTATGGCAATCCACGTGATGATGACATTGTCAAGAAATTCACATACCAAAAAATTGCACAATGGGAGTTGCTACATTCAAATAGTCAATTTGCCTATCACATAACAAACTTATTTTTCAAGACCATTAAAATACTCATACAACAAGTAATGTCTACAATATGGATAAGAATTCGTAAAGGTCAATTACAAGGAAGAAAGCTAGTAGCTAAAGATGTCAAAGACAAACCTAACCTAGAGAAGATACTGAAATCAGATATTGGCTATATTGATTTCAAAAGGATAAGAACATCCCCAAATTATTTACAACTTAAAAAAAATGTATTTGCAATGATACGACAACTAGGACCTCCTACTTTTTTCCTTACATTTACTAGTGCAGAACAAAATTGGGATCCTTTATGTAATACACTTGAACAATTAAATAGTACACATCAATCAAGATTAGAAGTACATGAAGCTTATAGCCAAAATCAAAATCATAAATTCAACCTCATAAAAAAAGATCCAATTACTTGTGCGCGTTACTATAGACATAGAATAAATGCAATCAAAAGATTAATATTTACAGATGATTCTTTCTTTGGAAATGTCTTAGACTATTTCTCAGTAACTGAATTCCAAAATCGTGGAAACGAACATGATCACTTCCTTCTATGGATTAAAAATGCACCTATCTATGGCAAAGATAACAATGCAAATATTATAGACTTTGTAGATAAGTACATAACTTGTAGCACAGAACATCTGCAACCTCATATAGCTATATTACACAAGCATCATCATACAAAGCAATGTAGAAAAACAAAAAAATCCACATGCAAATACAATTTCCCCTTCCCACCAATGGAGAAAACTATAATACTTGATCCATTGGAAGAGAGAAATGAAAATATAATTTCAATTGCCAACAAAATCTTCTCAAACTTGGAGAAAGCAACATATGAAACAACATTCTCTTTTCAAATGTTCCTAGATGAAATGGATATCGATGAGGAGAACTATATCATGGCTATTAGATCAACACTCCATAGACCCACACTACTATTACAAAGAAAACCATCGCAAATATGGAACAATAGTTTTGCAAAGAAAATTCCACAATTATGGAAAGCAAATACAGATGCACAATTTGTTCTCAATGCATATGCACAACAATGTACTATAGCTCTTACATGACAAAGGTTGACAAATCAATGACACAGGAATTTAAAAGAATACGTATAGACCACCAACATAACAATATAGATGCAATAAAAATGATAACCAGACTTGGAAATGCTTTACTTAATTTGCAACAAATGTCCTCACAACAAGCAGCTCACATTGCCTTATCCCTCCCACTAAACTATAGCTCAAGGAAATGTGTATTTATTGATACAAGGCCCGAAAATGATCACACCTTTGTTTTGAAATCGGTAAAACATATAGCCAAAGAACCAGATGATTCTGAAAATGTAATTTGTAAATCTTTAATAGACTACTATGTAAAACGCCCCCCACATATTTTGGGTGTATGTCTTGCAGAATTTGTAGCAAAATACAATAAGAACGGAAATAGAATCAAACCAAAAACAAAACCAAACGTTATACGATTTATCAATTTCAATAAACATGTTGATCTAGAAAATCATTATAGAGAGCAATTACTACTCTATGTCCCCTTCACGATACATGAGAATACATTGAAACATCATTTTAGTTCATGGAAAAATGCTTACATACACCATGAGAAAACAATTCAACTTAACCGTGCAAAGTTCAATTACAATGTCCACTTTGGATGGGGTGACATTGAAAAAGCAATAGATGAGCTAAATGCTAAAGATGACAGCAATTCCAATAACTATTTCATTACACACAATAAGAAAGATCAAGAACAATATGACATACAAGTAGATTTTCAAACAATCAATCGCATCAACTTAAATAGTAAAAGCCTTAATACAATTGAAATTATTCAACACCCTCAAATAATGGAAAACAATCAATACTACAAATTACAACAAATGTTAAACAAAGAGCAACAAGCAATTGTAAAGGACATTGTATTGAAAAAAATGAAAGATATCAAAACCCCACTACACTTATTCCTGACAGGTGGAGCTGGAACTGGCAAGACTTTCACTGCAAAAGCCATATACTAGGCACTTCTCCGCACATATAGTAATAGTATTGACAACGACCCTGACAAGCCTAAAGGACTAGTTACTGCTTATACAAGAAAAGAAGCATACAACATAGGTGGAGTAACATTACACTCAACATTCCACATACCTTTCAACAAATCAGAATTCATTCCATTGAATACTAAAACTTTGGATACAATGTCAAAGCACTATCAACAACTACGAGTCCTTCTCATAGATGAAATTTCATTGGTGGGTTCAACATTTCTACGCTATATTGACAAGCGCCTACGAGATATAATGCAAATGCCAACCGCATACTTTGCAAACCTTGATACAATCTTTTGTGGAGACCTTTACCAAGCACAACCCGTACTCGACTCTATTGTATTCGAAAATAAACCAACAACTTCAGAACTTATGCCATATAATTTCTGGAATGATAATATAAAGTGTTATTCTTTGATCTCCACCATGCGACAAAAAAATTAGAAATTCATAGCAATTCTCAATAGAATTCGTGTCGGATCACATACAATTGATGATTTAAATTATCTTAATCACAATTGCTTACGTCCACCACCAATGGACCCAACATTCCCTTTCCTCTTCTATAGAAGAAAGGATGTTGATGAACACAACAAGAAAATGCTATCAACCATTCCTGGAGATACCATTGTATTAGATGCAAAGGATGAACATGAAGATAACTACGAAGGAATAAGATCATATAATCATATAGCTACTCTACCAACTCAAATATGCATTAAACCAAACATACTTGTTGAAATATATGTTGGAAACTACAATACACAAGATGGTCCAGTGAATGGATCAGATGGAATCTTCAAAGCATATACAAAACACAATGAATTAGATATAGTTTGGATCAAATTTAATGACTCTAAAATTGGGCAACAACAAATCAAAAAACTGGCACACTATTATATAGAAAACATTGAAAAAGATTGGGTACCCATACTTCACATTTCTAGGCCCCTCCACACATCAATCAATAAAAGAAAAATTACAATTAGAAAACAATTTCCAATACAGTTAGCGTGTGCAAGAACTATACATCGATCTCAAGGACTTATAATGGATGGTGTAGCTTTTGATCCAACTGGTATTAGACAACATGGAATAACCTACACAACACTATCACAAACAAAATCAATCAAATCTTTGTTCTTGCTCAAACCTCTAAATGTTAAAAATTTCAAACTGAAGAAAAAAATAGTCCTTGAAATGCATTGCCTTGAAACAAATACACAATGGATATTTGAAAATGAAAACAAACTTGCTAATAACATCCCACAAATTTGTATGTGCACATTGAACTCTCGTAGTTTACATGCACATATAACTGACATTCTAAATGACCATGACATAATGGCATCTGATATCTTATGCTTGCAATAAACACACATGCATCCATCTGAAACTAACAATATATTTCAAGATTTCAATTCCTTTGGTCTGTGGAACATACATGGCATATTGACTTTAGCTAAAAAAATTTAACTATATCTAAAACAAAGCAACATACAACAACAAACATTGAAGCCTTCACAATAACAATAACTCAAACTGACTTTTACTTGAATGTTTGTAACATCTATGCAAGACCAAACACTCCAATATCAGAAGCCCTAACAACGCTCGATACAATACTTACACATATAACCACACCAAACATCATTTATATTATAGGTGACATCAACATTGACATGAATATAGAAACAAAAAAGAAAAAAATATTGTCTGACCATATGCAAAAGAAAAAAATACAATTCATAATAAACCAAACACACACTATAATCAAACCACTAATTGACTATGTCTGGTGTAATTCAAACAAACATGCATCTTCCACCTACAAATTGGAAGCATACTGGACTGATCACCTTGCCACTTTCGTAAATCTCTATCCTAATGAACAAAGTTACTACACTCCTCATTCTCACTGACCATATATAAATATTTGTCACCTTCTAAACCATCACTACTATAGTAATACATCTCTACAAAGACCAAATAATTTTTTTTCCAAATTGCAGGAAAACCCAATTATTCCCTTATTGTTCAAAAATATTATCCTAGATGATATCTAACAAAGATTACTACAATTTCATTGGTTACAATCCAACACCCTTAAATTTTACTGTAGGACAACAATGGAAAGTAGCAAGAGGACAACCAAAAAAGAAGCAACAACATAGGCAGAAACACCCTTGAAAGGTATTCAAAAGACATATTATCAATTTCCAAGTTATGCTAATTCACTTTTCAAATGCTCAAGATTTTTTATTATATTTTGTACAGATCAAAAATTGGAAGTCCCCATTCCATATCCATTGAGGATCTAAACGCCCGAAAAATGGGAAACACTTTTGAAGGTGACATTATTGTG
>VDFB02156601.1:0-57830 GCA_007258455.2 Sequoia sempervirens | reverse complement strand
CCACATACCAACACATGGTTCTATCCAAGGAGGTTTAATCTAAGGGGGTTTGATCAAACCCTCTTCAATTAAAATACTTTAAATGGAATCTTTGAAGGCTTAAATCATTATATTTTTAAAAATATGTGATTTCATTAAAAATCAGGATGTCCTAGAAAGTGTAACCCATTATTGTGGTAGCACCTTGATGCAAGAGTATCTTAAGGTGTAATATTAATATTTCATCATATAAATGTATTTTCTTTTAATTGTTAGTTTTACTTATGTAGTGCAAAAATACACACCCACTCTCTATTCCTTAACGTTTTGGGCCCACATTAATTATAATATCCTTAATGTAATAATTCTCTTATAAGGGGCATACCCTCAAGCATGAATTTGGCTACAAATATTATTCATTCATAGAGACTAATCTTATTCACTAGATTTATTATTCACCATCTTCGATGAGTTTCATAGCTACAAACTTGACTTAGGTCATTTCTATAGTCATAGATTTGGTGTTGAAATTTAAAGTTTAAAATTAATATTTACAACTCACTATTTTACTAGTCATCATGACTTAACCTAGCAGAAGTTTATAAATTATGTAATGCTTTATTGAACTTAAAAACATGCTTTCCATTTATTTAAATTTTTGTGAGGACATATTAGGGTTATCAAGAGAACTTTTATAGAGCATTTGTGAGAGCATCATAGTAGCATTATCAAACTATTTCATCAATAGTTATCATTCTAGATCCACTACATTCTTGTTTGTTACCCTTAATTCTTATTTCAAATGCCTTTGAATTGGATACACTATATATTTTATTGTGAAGAAAATAATGGTCATGATTAAATAGATTCATCAAAAGTATTTGTGAATGCTATCATTTTCTTAATAGATTTTGATATAAGTGAGTGAATTTCAATAGTTAGTTTTCTAATAATCTAGTCCCACATGTTAGTTTAGTTTTACAAGTACAGAGATCAAATTGACAATTCCAAACATTAATTTGAGAGTGAATCATATTTAGGTTGTACATTCTACAATACCTATCTTATTAGTCTTAAAATCCTAGCATTATGGTGAATTAGTTTTTTTACATTTTTAACATTATCTTTTCATCTTCAAGTTCTAAGCAACACTATAGAATTGTAAGTGATTTCGTGAGAATGTTAGTTGATTATGTCATCCTCTAATGTTCAAACCTCTTATAATTTTAATAAATAAGGGATAAAACTAGGATTGTTCTCTAGGAAACTTTGGTAGAACACATATTCCTTAAGTCATTACTAGTCAATCAAAGAGACTTTGTCTTAGGCTTTGTAGTGACATATCAACTTGAAAAAGTGATATGGATATCACATTAAACCCTCTAATAAAAAAATCAACTATTGTATATAAATTAATTAATTTTGACAATTAATTAATTTATGATTTAGTTACAATTTACTTATATAAATTGATTGTTTAGATAGTTAATTTATTTATTCAATTAATCTAAATAATTTTTATTTCCATAATTTAATATTATTTTTTTTCCAACGCCTGAATTAATTGTTCCATCTTTTTATTGATTTTTCCAACCCTGAATTAAGTACTTTCTTTAATTACTTAAAATTTTTGTAATTCATCTTTACTCCTTTAAATGATTTTATATTTATTTTAAGTTTGTAAAATTTTATTTTATTTTAGATTTGATTTTTTCATAAGTATAATATAATGCAATAAATATATATAATATTTTTCATATAAATATATAATTATATTTATATAAATGTGATATATAATATATCTATAAATTTAAGTTTTCTTTTTCTCTAATATATTTATATATCACATTTATTACAATATATTATATATAATATTATGATATTATAATATAATATATTAAAATATATACTTAAAAAAAATATATATTATACTTAAAATAAAAATTATATATTAATATAATTATATTTATACTAAAAATATTATATATATATATTTATTTATTTATTTATTTATATTTATAACATTATATTTTTAATATATAATTATATAATTTATAATATTATTATATCAATCTATAATTTTTATTTTGGATGTTTAAATATAATTTTTAGTTTATTTTCACAATCTAACATATATATTTTTCTTTTAGATTCAATTACATGGTTAGGATTAAGATAATTTTTTAATCAAGTTAGGGTTAGATTTTAATCATAATATTAATTCTAAATGAACCCTAGATCTATCATGACCCTATCTATAACCTTAACCTTAAATGAACCCTGGATCTAACATAACCCTAACTATAACCTAAATGTAACCCTAACACTAATCACCATCCTTATACTAGCACTAATCCTAATACTAACATTAAGTCCAACCCTACTTCTAATTCTACGTCTAACCCTAACCGTAATGCTAATCTTGATTCTAACTCCAACCCTAACACTAACCCTAATTGTAATCCTAATTCTATTTCTAAACCTAACTTTAATCCTAATCCTAACCCTAACCCCAACCCTAACTGTAACCCTAAATAATTTAAAGTCTTACACATTGGGTCGTGAATAAAAAAACCAAGGGTAGGAGAGCATAAGAGTTAAAAGGAGCAGTAAATAGGATTAAATCACAAAAGAAATTAGATGGAAAAAATAGACTAATAATATATAGGGAAATGAAAAAAGAAAGTGTAGGTTTAAACTTAATTAAAAAAAAAATGGTGCACAACCCTTTATAATTTAATGATATATTTTAATTAAACTAATATGTTTCCATTTATAACATGATATACTAATACATTATATTAGTGTGATTAAAACTTATTGTAAAAACACACATAGTTAAATCATAAGCACTTTTACACTTGAGTTCAGTGTTCAAAATAAAACATTATGAACTTTTAACACTTTGATTAATTAGATCAATGAAATAAAATTTAGTATACATATTTTTGAATATATTTAATGATCCATATAAACACAAAACATATAATTAGGTCAAGATAGTTACCAACTTATTATTCAAAAATAATTAATGTTAATTTTTCCTATTTTAAAACATGGTGATTACATATATTTTTAGTAGGTTAACATGTATTCTCTTTAAAAAAGTAAATAAAATGAAAAAAAATGAAAAAAACTGTAAATAAAATTCAATTAATATTATATTTAGGTTATTTGTCACTCTTAAGTTATTTTACTTAAGAGTTATTTTACATTTTACTTTAGAGCTATTTAATGATTATTTGATTTTATTTATATCATAAGTGCCTCACAAATATATCTCTCCACGTACATTACATATATTTTTTAAATATAGGTATAGCATATATAAATATATTAGAGAAAAAAAAACTTAAATTTATAAATATATTATATATCACATTTATTAGGATATATTAAATATATTTTAAATATATAATTTTACAATATATATTAATATAATTATATTTATATAAAACATTATTATATATATTTATTACATTATATTATACTTACAATAAAAAACCAAATCTAAAAGAAAAATAAATATAAAATCATTTAAAAGGAGTAGCGGGGCACGTAAAACAAAAAAATTCAGAGAAATACCTGCCGCACACGATTAGTTGCGCACGGCTGTCAGGGTATGCAGAGGCATGGCATCCGATGGCCCCATGCTGTTTTGGGGGCTGGATAGCCTTTGCCGTCTTTTACCCCTTATACCCTAAGTTGTCATTTTTAAATGCGCAGTAATCTTTTTTGGCGTGTACTAATTCAATTGGAGGAGGCTATCGGTTAACAGATCGTATCTATCCTATAGAAGGCTCACTTTTCCAATGCTTGACGTACTACAGATACATGGTACGCCTTTCTTTAGTAACCGACAAGCGTCCATTCTTGACTGGGTGGATAGGTGGCCAATAAATTACTCAAGAATCCCATCTTCTATAAATGTCGCCCATGACGAACGATAGGATCAGACAGTTGTTATATCCTGAGGACTTCTCTGTAGCGATCATGGCTTCCAATTCTCTTGCAGTAGTCGTAGTAATGACCCTCCTTGTGTTTGTTAGCGTTGGCGCTGATGAAGCCCTGCCAGGTGAAAACCTGAAAGATGTTGCAGTGGACGCAGTGACCTCTTCTCTCACAGAAGCACACAATTTTTCGGAGTATATTGTGAAGCTGAAAGAAGACCAAAAGACGAAAAGCACAACGGTTTACAATGCTCTGAGCGAATGCGTAAAGTTGATGGAAGATGCAGAGTCTCAGATCAATACCGCTATTCTGAAATTGAAAGAGTTGTCTGATTCTCAGGCGAAGAAGAATATATCTGACATTCAGATGTTGCTGTTGGAAGCGCACAGGAATCCGGAAATATGTGTAGATGAGTTGGTGACTGCAGTATTATCTGATCCAGAGATCTGGTTGAAGCCAGATCCATCCCAAATTGTCACAATGGTGAAGGATAGATCTCAGAGGTTTGTCCAATCTCTGAACAATGCTATTTCTGTTGTCACCAGGATTTCGCAGGGTGAGAATCCCTGATGTCGAAATGTAATGGCATAATCTGGTTTTTTGTTTTGGCTGATGATATATGATATTTTAACAGTCTCTTTTATGTAACAGTTTTATACCACTTTCAAGTGGACATAATAGAATAAAATGGAGTTAAGTGAAGAGGTATTGGTCTGTCTGTAACCTAAATGGATTTGAATATATGATATTGTTAAGTGAAGAGTTATTGGTCTGTCTATAACCCAAATGGATTTGATGGGGAAGTAATATGTGCTCTTAGAGGAGGTCATATGTGAGAGGACGATTCATGCTTTAATTGATAGGTTATTATACATGCAAATCTTAATTTATCTGTGAGCTTTAATTTTGACATTTTTGTTTTCAATTTTTTTTTTTTAAAAGATTGTTATAATTTATATATTTTTTAAAAATTGTTTGTGTATAATTTAATGAAAAGTCGGGTAAGTGGAAGCACCTTCCTACACTAATCTAAGCAAGAGAGAGTTGCAAAAATTTCTTAACACCTTTAACTGTTAGAGATTTAGATGCACATACATATCAAAAATAGATAAACAAAGAACTCATAACACAAAATTTTACGTGGAGAAAACCCTTTCAAAAGAAAAAACCCACACTCCAAAACACAACTCATTCATATTATTAAGCAACAAATAAACAATTATAATATAATTCCAAAGCTATGCTCTTGAAGGAGTCTTCACACTTCTCAATTCTGGAGTAATTTTGACAGTATAACAGCACTTCAACAAAACAACAACATACAACTCCAAAATACAAGTGCTCAATATATAAGAGCTTACAATGCATAAATTAAACATTTCCAAAACAACTGCCAAATGTTGCACGTTCAACATGGAAAGTGCCAAAAACACTATAGATGCACAACGGTAAGTTTCCAATTGTCACCACATGCCAATTTGCAAACTCAACACAGAAATAGAAAAAAACATTTATGCACAACTCCACCTGTTAAAAACAACTTACAGACCCATTAGAAATTGATTTTTGGTGACTAGTAAACACTTTTTTTCCCTTCTCAAATCTGTAATCTATTTTTTGGTTCTCCTAATATTGAGTTTCATATTACTGTTTCAAGTTTAAGTTGGCATAATTTGCTTGATTTACTATTTTTAATTTTTCTCCCAAAAGTGTTGTTTGAACTTGACCCCATCCTCAAAGCATAAAGAAATCTAAAGATTCTCACATTGAGTTGATTCACCTAAGGGTTGTTAGTCAATTATTTTGTGGGGATCTCATTTCCTAAAGAATTAGTGAGAAATAGGTCCATCATACCCCCTTATTATCATTCCAATTTTGGTGAATCTATTTTCCACCTATTCAAACATATATCTGCCAATGTAAGGTATGAAAATTTGGTAAAATCTTGTAGGATCTTCAATGAATAACTAGATATTATAATATCCTAAAGCTAAAACTAACAATTAAAAGAAAATATATTTAGATTCAATGCAATATTAATATTACACCTTAAGATACTCTTGGGTCCAATATATAGTATAAGATATATATAATTATGAGAAACAAATATACAAGACCAATGCATGTATGTGAATAATGTGGACTATTAATTGTTTTTAATTATTATGATACAAATAAATAAATTATAATATATAATGTATAAGTAATATGTAATTTAGTGACCATTATTCTAATTCAACTCACAATGATCTACTATTCCACTTTGTGATCTACCATTTCAATAGCCATCCTTCTTTTCTCATTTTCCTTCATTTGTGAAACATTAGGGTTAATTTTCCCTTTCCTTATTAGATGCATGTGTCACATGTATTTTAATTTTTATATGATGATAAATTTTACCTCTTTTACATGTAAAAATATCATCCTATTTCTATATTCTTGTTATATGATGATAAATTTTACCTTTTTTACATCTCTAATAATGATTATGTTCATTTTTCAATTTCCTTCAATTTATTATACCCTTTATATGTACCCAATTGGAGTCAGGGGTGAGGGTGGGGGATGGGAGGCTAGGGAAAATTTGTGACTATTCCTTTTTTCATTTATCTTATGTAGTGAAAGGCTCATATTCTACCTATTGTATGCTCTTTTTTAGTTTCAAGTTTTGACAAAGAACCCATTGTCAGGAGAGTTGAAGAATGGTATGTGTACTGGAAGAAGATATGTATATTTTTATGTGTGAAAATTGTTTAATTTACATGTTTGTTTCTAGTTTTATTTTGATATATGTATGCCTATTTTTTCACATGTACATCAAAGTTGGGGAAAAGCGTAATGGTGAAAACCACACACTCATGCTCTATTCCTTAACATTTTGGGCCCATATTGATTTTAATGTCCTTAATGTAATAATTCTCTTACAAGGGGCACACCGTTGCATTTATTTGGCTACAAATATCATTGATTCATAGTGAATAATATTATTCACTATATTTATTATTCATCATATTGGATGAGTTTCATAGCTACAAAATTGACTTAGGTCATTTCTATAGTCATAGATTTGATGTTGAAATTTAAAATTTAAAATTCATATTTACAACTCACCATTTTACTAGTCATCATGACTTAACCTAGCATAAGTTTATAACTTACATAATGCTTTGTTGAATTTAAAGGCATGCTTTCCATTTATTTAAAATTTTATGAGGACATACTAGGGTTATCAAGAGAACTTTGATAGAGAATTTATGAGAGCATCATACTAGCATTATCAAATTATTACATCAACAATTATCATTCTAGGTCCACTAAATTCTTGTTTGTTACCCTTAATCTCACTTCAAATGCCTTTGAATTGGTTGAACTATAGATTTTATTGAGAAGAAATAAAGGTCATGATTGAATAGATTCATCAAAGGTATTTGTGAATGCTATCATTTTCTTAATAGATTTTGATATAGGCAAGTGGATTCCAATAGTTAGTTTTCTAATAATCTAGTTCCACATATTAGTTTAGTTTTGCAAGTAGAAAGATCAAATCAACAATTCTAAGCATTAATTTGAGAGTGAATTATATTTAGGTTGTATATTCGACAATACCTATCTTATTAGTCTTAAAATTCTAGCGTTGTGGTGAGTTTGTTTTTTTATATTTTTAGCATTCTCTTTTTATCTCCAAATTCTAAGAAACACTATGCACGATTTGGTGAGAATGTTACTTGATTATGTCATCCTCCAACATTCAAACCTCTCATAATTTTAATAAATAAGGGATAAAACTACAATTGTTCTCTAAGAAACTTTGGTAGAGCACATACTCCTTAAGTCATTACTAGTCAATCAAAGAGACATTGGCTTAGGCTTTGTACTACCATATCAACTTGAAAATGTGACATGGGTTTCATCTAAAGCCCTTTAACAAAAAAATCCAAATATCACAACTAATTTATTTAATTTCTACAACTAATAAATTTATTATTTCAGTTACAATTTATTTATATGAAATAGCTTTTTAGATAATTACAGTTTTTACTTAATTAGTCTAAATATTTTTTTATTTTCATAATTTAATTTTTATTTATTTTTGCAACCCTGAATTAATTATTCCATTTTTTAATATATTTTTCCAAATCTGGCTTAACTACTTTCTTTAATTATTATTATTATTATTTTGTATGTCGTGTTTTTCGCCTTCTACTATAAGTTGTCATTTTTAAATGCGCAGTAATCATTTTTGGCGTGTACAAATTCAATTGGAGGAGGCTATCCATCAACAGATCGTGTCTATTCACCTGACAGTTCCCTACATTATCCGCTTTTTGGCAAGATTGCCGTTTCATAAACTTTGCATCTCCGTTTTCACGTTGAAAGTTATGTTTTTTTTAACTCCCAGATTCCATACGGGAATCAATATATTGGAACCTTTTCCAGTAAATACTCCGCCGAATAATCCGCCGAAGGAAAGATATTGCACAGCATTTTAAAACAAGACTCTTCGTCTTATTCGTAGGAGATATTTATTTATTAGAGATGCCCTATAATAAGGGTGTATAAACTAATATATATATATATATTTGAAGCGCCTATTTTTTAATCAAAATTTTAAAAATTGAATAGCACCTTGAGAAGGATATCTCTCGGCGTATTTTATATATATTATTAAAATAATATATATATGCTAGTATAGGACGCAACATGTAATATCCTAAATAAATTATTTTTTATATTTATTAAATATTTTATTATAAAATTATTATAATAATTAATATATTATAATATGATAGTTAATATGATTAGTGTTAGAGTTAGCGTTAGGATAAGGGTTAGGGTTAGGGTTAGGGTTAGGTCTAATTATTTTAGGATTCTAGGATTAGGCTTAGGCTTAGGATTAGGATTAGGGTTAGGATTGGGATTAGGGTTAGGGTTAGGATTAAGATTAGGGTTAGGGTTAGGATTAGGGTTAGGGTTAGGATTAGGTTAGGATTACTTAGGATTATGATTAGGGTTAGGTTTAGGGTTAGGGCTAAAATTAGGCTTAGGGTTAGGATTAGGGTTAGGGTTAGGATTAGGGTTAGGATGGGGGTTAGGGTTAGGATTAAGGTTAATTTTTTTAATTTTATTTAGGGTTAGGGTTAGGGTTTAATTAGGGTTAGGGTTTTGGTTAGGGTTAGGATTATGATTAGGGTTAGGATTAGGATTAGGTTTATTAATTTTGTTTAGGGTTAGGATTAGGGTTAAGGTTAGAATTAGGAATAGGATTAGGGTTAGGGTTTAATTGGGTTAGGATTCTAGGATTAGGGTTAGGGTTAGGGTTAGGATTAGGGTTAGGATTGGGATTAGGGTTAGGGTTATGGTTAGGGTTAGGATTAAGATTAAGGTTAGGGTTTAATTAGGTTAGGGTTAGGGTTAGGTTTATAATCATGAATAGGGTTAGGGTTAGGGTTATGGTTAAGGTTAGGGTTAGGTTTATCATCATGAATAGGTTTATCATCACAAATTTAGATTAGGGTTATAATTAGAATTAAAGATATGGTTATGAGTAGGGTTAAAATAGGGCTTGGTTTCAATTCGGGTGAGTGTTCAATTATAGTAAGGGTTCAATTTTGTTATGATTTTATAAATGATAAAATTTGGTTAGGGTTAGAGTTAAAATTGGGATTAGCATTGAGGCTATCATCATGAATATGGATTAGGGTTAGGGTTAGGGTAACATTTATGGTTAAGGTTAGGGTTAGGTTTATCATCACAAATTTAGATTAGGGTTTTCATCACAAATAGGGATTAGAGTTAAGGTTAATATTAAGTTTAGGGTTAGAGTTATGGTTAGGGTTAGAATTATGGTTAGGGTTAAGAATAGGTTTAGGGATAGGTTTATGCTTATGGTTATGTCCTAATCCTAATCTTAATCTTAATCTTAATCCTAAACCTAACCCTAATCCTAACCCTAACAATAACCCTAATCATAACCATAACCTTAACTCGAACCATAACCGTAACCCTAAAACTAACCCTAACCCTAATCCCTATTTTTGATAATAACCCTAACTGTAACCCCTAAATCCTAACCCTAACCCTAACACTAACCCTAACCCTAATCACTATTTGTGATGATAAACCTATTTGTGATGATAAACCTAACCCTAATCCTAACCGTAACACTAACTCTAACCCTAATCCTATTCGTGAGAATAACCTTAACCCTAACCATAACCATAACCATAACACTAACCCTAACCATAATCCATATTTATTATGATAAACTTATTCATGATGATAACCTTAACCCTAACCCTAACCATAACCTAACCATAACCCTAATCCTATTTGTGATGGTAAACCTACCCCTAATATTAACCCTAACACTAACCCTAACCCTAATCCTAACCCTAATCATATTCATGATGATAAGCCTATTTGCAATGATAACCCTAACCCTAAACCTAACCATAAACATAACCATAGCCCTAACCCTAACCCTAACCCTAACACTAACCCTAACCCTAACCCTAATCCTAACCCTAACCCTAATCATAACCCTAACCCTAACCCAAATCGCTATTCGTGATAAACCTATTTGCGATGATAACCCCAACCCTAATCCCAATTTTAAATCTAACCCTAACCAAATTACTATATTTTATCACTTATAAACCTATCCCTAACCATAACCCTAACCCTAACCCTAACCCTAACCTTAATCCCTATTCATGATGATAAACCTATTTGTGATGATAACCCTAACACTAACACTAACCCTAATCCTAACCCTAACCCTAACCATAAACATAACCATAGCCCTAACCCTAACCCTAACCCTAACCCTAACCCTAATCCTAACCCTAACCCTAACCCTAATCCCTATTCATGATGATAACCCTAACACTAACACTAACCCTAATCCTAACCCCAACCCTAACCATAATCCATATTCATGACAATAAACCTATTCGTGATGATAACCCTAACCCTAATCCTAACCCTAACCTTAATCCTAACCCTAACCCTAATCCTATTTGTGATGATAAACCTAACCCTAATCCTAACACTAACACTAACACTAACACTAACACTAACCCTAATCCTATTCATGATGATAACCCTAACCCTAACCATAACCATAACCCTAACCCTAACCCTAACCCTAACAGTAATCCCTATTCATGATGATAAACCTATTCATGATGATAACCTTAACCCTAACCCTAACCCTAATCCTATTTGTGATGATAAACCTATTCATGATGATAAACCTAACCCTAATCCTAACCCTAACACTAACCCTAACTCTAATCCTAACCCTAATCCTATTATTGATGATAATCCTATTCATGATGATAAACCTATTCGCAATGATAACCATAACCATAACCATAACCCTAACCCTAACCCTAATCATAACCATAACCATAACCCTAACCTTAACCCTAATCCTAACACTATTCCTAACCCTAATACAAACCCTAAACCTAACCCTAACCTAGATCCCTATTCATGGTGATAACCCCAACCCTAATCCTAATTATAACTCTAACCCTAACCAAATTACTATATCTTATCATTTATAAACCTATCCCTAACCATAACCATAATCCTAACCCTAATCCCTATTCATGATGATAACCCCAACCCTAGTACTACCCTAACCCTAACCCTAATCACTATTTGTGATGATAAACTTGTTCGTGATGATAATCCTAACCCTAACCATAACCATAACAATAACCCTAATCCCAACCGTAACCATAACCATAACCCTAATCCCAACCCTAACCCTAACCATAACCCTAACCCTAATCCCAATTTTAACTCTAAACCTAATCAAATTACTATATTTTATCATTTATAAACCTATCTCGAGACATAACCCTAACCCTAACCCTAACCCCTATTCATGATGATAAACCTATTTGTGATAATAACCCCAACCCTAATACTAACCCTAACCCTAACCATAACCATAACCCTAACCCTAACCTTAATCCTAACCCTAACCCTAATCCTATTTGTGATGATAAACCTAACCCTAATCCTATTCGTGATGATAATCCTATTCATGATGATAACCCTAACCCTAACCATAACCATAACCATAATGCTAACCCTAACCCTAACCGTAATCCATATTGGTGATGATAAACCTAGTCGTGATGATAAACCTAACCCTAACCATAACCATAAGCCCAACCCTAACCCTAATCCTATTCGTGATGATAAACCTAACCCTAATCCTAACCTTAACACTAACCCTAATCCTATTCATGATGATAATCCTATTTGATAAACCTATTCGTGATGATAACCCTAACCCTAACCATAGCCCTAACCCTAACATAACCATAACCACAGCCCTAACCCTAAACCTAACTCTAAACCTAACTTGAATTCCTATTCATGATGATAAACCTATTTGTGATGATAACCCTGACCCTAATCCCAAATGTAACTCTAACCCTAACCAAATTACTATATTTTATCATTTATAAACCTATCCCTAGCCATAACACTAACCCTAACCCTAACATAAATTCCTATTCATAATGATAAACCTATTTGTGATGATAACCCCAACCCTAATCCCAATTTTAACTCTAACCCTAACTAAATTACTATATTCTATCATTTATAAACCTATCCCTAACCATAAGCATAACCCTAATCCTAATGTTCGTGATAATAACCCCAACCTTAATCCCGATTTTAACTCTAACCCTAACCAAATTACTATATTTTATCATTTATAAACCTATCCCTAACCATAACCATAACCTTAATCCTAACCCTAACCCTAACCCTAACCCTAACCCTAACCCTAATCTGTATTTGTGATGATAACCCCAACCCTAACCCTAACCCTAAGGGTAACCAAAGATTTATTTTAGATTTGTAATTAAACCCTATTAAAAAGACAATTGTTTTTCATCATTTTATGATTTTATTTCTATTCTATTATTTAAAAATATTTTACAATGATATGGAAGATACTTTTCTTTTTTAAAGATTATGTGTAATAGTAAATTTAGAATATTTCCTTTTTTATTTAATTTTCTATTTTTTCAATTTTAAACACATTAATTTAATTTTTTAAAAGAAAATTGTTTTTCATCTTTTTATGATTTTATTTCTATTCTAATAATAAAAAAATATTTTACAATGACATCAAAGATAACTTTTCTTTTTTAAAGATTTGTCAACTTTTATTTTAAGTATATTAATTTAGAAACTTACTTTTATATATGCAATAGTAAATTTAGTACTTAATCTTAATATTTAGAAGTTGGATTGTGTAATTTGAGAATATGCATTTAATGAAAATAAATATTGTTGAATGGTAGTTTTATTGCATTGTATGATTTTGCAAATAAATTAAGATTTGTTCTTTTATTAATAATTTACATAGTTTTAAAAATATTTTAACTTATTTTAAAATAAAAATAAAAATTAACTACTTTCAAGATGAATAATAATTAATTCACGATATCAATTTTGAAAACCATAAATAATCTACTTATGACTCACTAAAAAAATACAATTTAAATAATCACAACATTTTAAAATTTGACATCTTATCATAACTCTATTTAATTCAGATGAAAGACAATTAAGTGATAAAGAACTCTGAATCAAATTTATCATCATTTCAAAAAAAATTAGAATGTAAATATTCATTACAATCTTTATAAATATTTCATTATTTGATGAATTGGTTGTATTAAATTTATAGTTAAAATACATTTGAAATGAGCTACTCTTCCCTTTGCCCATCTTTAGAAAATTGGTAAATGGAAAAAACAGAGCATGATTACCCTCTTATTTCTACTGAATACACTATCTCACTAACAGTATTCAACCATGCATTGCTCAATGAATTTCAAAGATCCCCCTAAAGCATCTCCGATTTACTCAATATAATTAAAGTTACGAATCCACAATTTCTAAATCAAGATTCAATTTAAATATTTTCTAATCACGTAAGTGAAAAGAAAAAGAAAAAAAAAAAATTAAGCATTGTTTTGTTTGTAGATTAAAAAAATAAATAAATAAAATAAAAAAATCAACTCTCAATCTTTCTGTTTTCCTTAAATTACTTGTTAGTTTCTTTTATCATCCTTTTGAGATGTACACCCGTTGAAATGAGAAGAATGTAATTATAATTCCTCCTTAGATTTTTATGGATTTCACGCTGAATGTATAGTCTTGTTGATACAATCAGATTGCAGATGGAGATTATTGTTTGCAGGAATTGAAAGAAGATATTGAATAGAGGTCTCACTTTTTTTAATACAGATTGAAGGATTGCAACCGTTATTTACAGTTAATGGGCAGACTGAAAGATTGATTATACAGATTTTTATACATTTATAAATGTGCATTTACTGATGTATCTATGGTTTCAAAAGCATACATGCAGATACGCTCCAAAAAAAAAAGGTTTCCAGGGAAGGTTTATGCAATTTTCTGAAGCCATTTAAAATTGAGAAGCAGTTTGCATAGGAATAAAGAACAGAGGTTGAAATAGAATAGCAACCGATTCAACAAGAATGCAGTATAGAGAAAACAACCAGATCCTTGCAATACAAATCTAGTAACAAAAAGAAAATTTGAAATGAGAAATGTTAATTAGTATCATCCCTAAAATAATTGACAACTAATGATAAAGGAAGAGAAAGCTCAATGTAACAGCAGCATCACAGAGGGATCACTTCTAGAACCTGAAATGCTTAAAAATATAGCTTCCCCAATTATATTGGATGAAATTTCCTCTCTCACCAGATCTGCCAAGCGGGACTTGTACTCTCTAAAGTATTGCACTTGTTTCCAGATTGGTATCACACTCTGTACAAATATAGTCCAATATTATGAGCTTCAATCCGAAAAAGCAAAAGAGCTTTGATTTGAATGGATATTGGAAAATCAAGGTAGAAAACCACTTACGGCTACCGTGGTTGTAAGGTTGTTGAATCAGTTCCAGCGGACGCAAAACTCACGCCTTGAGAAGGTCTTGTGTACTCAACCCAGGGTCTAAAAATGGAGGCACCGTCTCCTTAAGTCCGAGCTCTTCAGCTGCAGGCCATAACAATGGTGAAATTGAAGAATATTAGATTTAAAGTTGTTGAATACATTTAATACATACAGATGAAATCCGTGGAGAGTTTGCTCGTCTTCTTATGGTGTCTCTCGCCTTTCTATTTGAAGGCTATAACTGTTCATATTCTGGTGCGAGTGACAGCTATGATATGGGATTTTTGACAGCACAAACCACTCTTTTCATAACGTAACTGCCATTTCTTTTTTATGTACTCAGGTTTTTGTACCCCTGTTGTGACTGTAGAACACCTCTCAGCATAATAATATAAAATTTTAAATAATTTTTATATTATATATAGAGAGATCAAAAACATAAGCCCCAAGGCATCACCAGGGAATGAAAAGTATGGCTCAAGAGAGGCAAGGCCTCACATCAAGAGCACACAGAGAACAGTAGTACAAAAAATATATATACAACCTATGCATAGCATGAAGAGAAGCTGATACAAAACATAGCAGCCACTAGCATAAAGTTACATCGATGCTATCAACCCAAGCCACCCAACCCAAGGCGCCTTCCATCCATGCAATGTGCTTGGTCTCCTGAATCTGAGCCAACATCAGGACCTGTTCCTTGTTAACTTTCCTGTTGTTCTTCACTTCTTGGGTCAGGATCTTGCATGTTTTCTCAAAGAGCTGTAGATTGTCCATAGTCTGCCTCCAAGCATAACCTCCTTGCATCTCGTATATGAAGAACGTGGCGGAGCCATTTTTGAGGAACCTTTTGAGCTTCTCTTTTTCAATCAACATAGTAGTGCGGACCTGCAAAAATTTTTTAAGGTAGATGAGTTTACGAAAAGACTCACTAAGAATTCTGGGATTACTCTGAAATCTCTCTTCATTTCTACATTTCCAGATTTGCCACAAAATCCCCGAGGAGAGGATTTTCCAAAATAAATTAGTATCATGTTTCAAGCCAATGATATGCTCGGTAATAATCTCAAAGATGTTAAAGAGAGAAGGATACATAATGCCAAACATCAGCCAAATCTCTTTAGCAAAAATGCAGTAAAAAAGAATGTGTCTACCAGTCTCAGGTAACCTGCACATGGGACAAACATCAGTACCAAGGGAATCTTTTATGATAGGGAGTCTATCAAGAATAACCAGCTAGTTAAAACATTTAATCTTAGGATCAGTAGGACCTTTCCAAAGATTTTCAAACAAGTTCTTCCACACACGGGTGTCTAAAGAAGAGTACCAGACCTTGTTAATGTGATCAATAACGGCCTCAGAATGCCCAATAGTGTTATAAATGTTTTTGGATTTGATTTTGTTAAGCACAGTCCCATCAGGCCACTTGATGCTTAAAAATATGTGGGAGTCAATTTGACAGGAGGTCGGGAGATTTCTGGTGGCTTTGCGGATCATACTGTATGTTTTCTTCTGGGAGCTAGGAAGGTTAAATTTGTTACTAAGAAACTCCCAGTCTATTAATCTGTCATGCTCAAATAAATCAGCCAATTGGGAGATGCCTTTGCTGTTCCATTGCCTAGCCGAGCAGCCCTAAGAGAGGGTGAGGGGCTTGCCAGAGTAATTCATGTTCCACCAAATGGACCTTTCACCATAAAGATGGGCATCATCATGGAAGGACCTGTTAGTTATAAAATATTTCACAAAATTCCAGGCTTTCCAGATGGATCTAAAAACAGCAGATCCTTGCACATTCATGAGAAAATCACCAAGGACAAGATCATTAAAAAGAAGATTCTTCCAAGACTTAGCTATCTTGGGGATACCTCTCTCAATGTTACATCTAACCAAGACCTTCCAAGGATCATCACCATCAAGAGAGTGGAAGATCCACTTGGCGGCCAGGGCAATCCCCTGGAGCTTAAGATCCTTCAAGCCAAGCCCCCCAAGGAGTTTGTTGGTGTGACACTATTCCCACTTGACCGCATGCATTTTGTTCTTGCCTGTGCCATCAGACCAGAGAAACTTCCTAATCTCTTTTTGGATTTCATAGATTTGATAGTTACTGAACATCCAAGCTGAGGAGTAATAGATATTATAAGATGACAGAATTTTCTGGCAAACCTGCACTCTGCTGGCCAGCAACAGGGCCCTGTTATGCCACTTATGGAGCTTCTTCACAATCTTGTCTTTGACCCAGAACCACATATCTTTAAGGGAGGGGTCGATGGAGAAGGGAATACCAAGATACCTCACTATCTTGTTAGGGCCACCCCATTGAAAGTTATAGCTCTTGAACCAGATGGGTGGCTGCTCAACCCACCCAGGGCAGACAAACTTAAGGTGGGAGAGGCGGGTGCCCGAGATTTTGCAGAAAATGTTGAGCTTGTGATAAAGGGTTTCGAAGTTGTCAGCCGTAGCCTCAAGGAAGATCACGGTGTCATCTGTGAACTGGCAGTTAATGAGCTCACTATCGTTGGGAAGAGATATACCTTTGACAGCCGGGGAGATAGAATTATCTCTAAGGATGTAATAGAGGGCTTCAGAAGCGATCACAAACAGGGCAGGGGCCAAGGGGCACCCCTGTTTGATGGATCTTTCAAGAGGAAAAGAGTCAGTAAGGTAGCCATTCACATCGACCTACGCGAAGGCATCTTTGAAAAGAATTTTCACATAATTGCATAAAATACTGGGGAAACCAAAGGCTTCGAGCATCATGGAAATGAAATTCCACTCCACTCTATCGTAAGCTTTCTCAAAGTCCAGAAGGAACATGACAGAGTCCTGTTTAGAGACACGGGCCCAACTCATTACTTCCCAGCCGGTAATCAAATTTTCCAGGACATATCTCCCTTTTATAAAACCCGTTTGAGTAGGGCACACAAACTTGGGCAGAATATCTTTAATCCTAAGGGCCAGAATTTTGGCAAAAAATTTATAGGAAACATTGAGGAGAGTAATAGGTCTCCAGTTCTTGATGAGCGCTTTGTCCCCATCCTTGGGGAGCAGTTTGATAATTCCCCTGTTAATAGAAGATCCCAAGGAACCCGTAGCAATGGCCTCGGAGTAGATATCCAGCAGGTCATTGTAAATCCAATCTATATTGGCCTTGTAGAACTCAACAGGCAGCCCGTCCGGGCCAGGGGCCTTGTCATTATTAAGCTCCTTAATGACATTTTCAATTTCTTCAAGAGAGATCTCTTTGGACAGCTGATTAGCTTCAATCGCGGAGATCCTATTGGGAATGAGAGAACGGATCTGGTCTCTCAAGAGGGCAGCATCCTCTGAATCCTCAGAGGTGAAAAGGTTGCGATAGAAACTAGCAAAGGCCTTCTTGATATTATCCGGATCATTAATTTCAATGTTATCAACAACAAGTCTTTCAATATTCTCATTAGAATGCTTTTGTTTGATGAGGTTGAAGAAGAATTTGGAGCCTCTATCCCCACACATAAGCCAGTGAGCACGGGATCTGACCATGGCACCCTTGACCTTGACCTGTTGATGTTTTCTAAGGGCATCTTTAGCCTTCACAACTTGCGAGATAAGCTCACAATCGGCAGGGTTGGCCTGGATATTCCTTTCGGCAATTTGCAGATCAGAGGACAACTTCTTTTCAACAAACCTAAAGTCTTTAGACCTTTTTTTCCCTAAGGTCCGCAAGAGATTCTGCCAGGAAAGCAGATTCAGATTCCATCTATCTAAGTGAGACAAGGCAGAGAATTTTTTCCTATTTAAGATGCTAATGATACGGATGGCGCAAAGGGTGTCTTCATCACTGAGCAGATTAGTATTAAGAAAGAATTTGGGGTGGGGTCTTTCGCAAGGATAAGGGGAGCTATTGATCCTGATACAAGAAGAGATAGGGTGGTGATCGGAGAGAGATGTGGGGGTAACCAGGACCGTACGACCAAGATTATCAGGGATAAAGGAGAAAAAGTTCTTGCTGGCATAGAAACGGTCAAGCCTTGAGTAAATCCTAAAGGGGGGCTGCTGGAAATTACACCAGGTATGCCATAATCCGGGGTAAGAGTCCTTAGCACCGGGTAAAGGATCAAACAAATGTTTGGAACTTAACATCTTACACCATTGCATTTTTTTAGAATCTTTCCAAGCAAACGGCTGGCCACCTAGTTTGTCATCCTGAGATTCAATCATGTTGAAATCTCCCCCCACAAGCCAAGCAATGTTAGGGAGAGCGGTTAACCAGTCCCAGAGACAAGCTCTCTCCTTGGAATCATTTGGGGCATAAACAGAACAAATGCCAAATATAAAGTTATTGACGTTGAGAGTGACCCAAACCGCCCTGTTGCAGGGGGAGGAACCATTACTAGAGATAAACTTGGCCCATTTGTTGTTAACTAGAAGAGCAACACCCCCCTGCCTCTAGGGTGGTTGGTAAAAACTTTAATAGCATTTTTCCAAAGAAAATTGAGATTGACATCCAAGATGTATCCAGTGGCCTTTATTTCCTGTAGCATGAGGAAGTCCAAAGATTTATAGGTTTCAAGGAACCGCTTAATGATCCACTTTCTGTCAGGGGATTCAAGCCCCTGAATATTCCACGAGATACAATTCATTGGGGAGTAAATAAGGAGGGAACGCTGAGTTCAGATGTACCTGCCAATGAAGCCACCGCAATGGCCTGGGAGTCACCCATTTTTTTCTTTGAGGGGTTTTTATTTTTGGAACCTAAGCGTCTCCCTCTTCGCTTGGCCATGGGAAGGGCATCTCTACCATCATCGTCATTCTCAGAATCCTCATGAGATACATACTCCAGATCAACAGAATGTATCTGAGTGAGAGAGGTCGAAGCCTCGAAAAAATTATTGGCCGAGATGATTTCTAGCATACAATCATCACCAAGTTCACGAAACACTTTAGGAGGGAATCTTATGGAAGGGGGCAGGTCCTGAGATCTGAAAAAACATTCCAACATATCTGAAGCAAAAGGGGTAGGGCTGGGGAGCGATTCTTTAGATTCTTTAGGGCCCTGTTATTTATATGGTGTTTTAGAAATTATTTATATGTTAGTACTGGTTGTGGCTTTTTCATTTTTGTATTTTTCCACCCTTTATTTTTATCAATTTCAAGTAGTTTGGGAAATCAAATTCTATATATTTTAGAAATGACAATTTCCTTCAAATATTTTGATAGATTCTAGTAACTTACAAACATTAAAGTAATTTATTCTACTAATGTTTTCAATGTAATTCCTTACAATGTAGAAAGATAACCTCTCTTGTTAGGATTAGGTGTTGTAGACCTTGCATAATGTTTGTAATGTTTTATTTATTTATTATGTGTGTGGTGCACCTAGGGGTTTTCTAGGTGAATGTGCATCACAAGGAGTTATAATGTTGGAGCCACTTTATTGTATGTAACATTGGGGCATGTAATTGTCAAATGTAATTATTTAATATTAGGGAATAATAATAAAATAATAAAGTACCCAATATTAAATGTGGGGTCACGTGATTGTAAGTTTATGGTTTTGGGCACATGGTTTATGTAATACCACTTGGTGGTTTTGTGGGAGCTTGTTTCTATAAAAGCAACCACAAGGGTAGTTGTTTAAGGTTGGATAGTTTGCTACAGGTTAGTAGGTTGAGCTTGTGCATGTGTGAGGGTTTGAAGCATGGCATGGGATGTGTGGATTCATGCTTGGTCACATGGAATGCATGGATAGCTTGTGCTTCAAAAGTGTTCATAGAGTCTCTACAGATGTATTGTAATGGGTTTTCATTGCTGAATAATACATGAAGTGTGGATGCTTTTTGAGGTTGGGTTTTTTTTCCCTCTTGAGGGTTTTTCCAGGGTATATCTTGTGTCATCTTTGATGGGTATGTTGTCTATTCTCTTGCATGTTGATGTTGAGTATTTTACTTGCATGTTTTCAGATTTGGGTTATGTGGAAATTGTCATTACATGGCTACATAGTTTCCTTACAAGTGGTATCAGAGCTTTAGTTGTGGATTGGATAACCCTTGGTTGTAAGAGAATGAAAGACAATGGCAAGATATAGGGAGTTTTGCAGGTGTTTTATTGCAGATCTAAGGGTTTTATTGCAGATCTGAGGGTTTCAGATTTGCTGTTATGATGGGTTGTTTGCAAATTTGGGGTGAGAAAATTTTGGCAAAATAGGGTTTCTTGGTTATGCATTTAAATGAGGGTTTTAAGGGGGTAAAATTACAGATGACCTCCTGGGACAAAATGGACCTCATGGTTGGATTTAGATTGGCTGAGAGAGAAATTTTGACATATAATATGCCCTATTTTAGTTACCAAAAAATAAATACATTGTTTATAAAAAAAACCCATGTTCAGCCATACGGATATCGACGGTACAGTCGTCCGAAAATTAAAATCTGAAAAAATTAAATTCCCGTCGCCATTAAAAAACTACCTTGCAAAAATTTAAAAAAAAACAAAATTAAAAATAAAACAAAAAAATGATTTTTTTTTTTTAAAGGTTTGGGGGTCCGCAGACCCCCGCCCCTATGTTGTACCTGGCAGCCTGCCAGCTACAGGTACTATCGTTGCCGACACTATTGGCTATGGCTAGTAGTTCCTGGATGGCAGTCTTGCCACCAGCAAGGATGGCTCGACCGGGGGGAGGAGCCCGCCACCCCCATGTGGGGTTAAATTTTTTATAAAATTTTTGAAAATGTTTTTTTTTAAATCTGCCAGTTAATTGAAAAGGCTGTTGGATTTCAAAAGACATTAAAATGAAATGGAAGTTTCAGGTCGGGTCTGTACAGGAGGGTGAAAATTTTTATTTTTGAAAAATTAAATTATATTTAAATATTTTTGGAGTCCACCACTAGTGAGCCACCAAGACACTTTTTACAACAGTTTTTTTTTAAATGCATGTAACTTTTGTCCAGAGTGTTGGATTTTTGACTTCTTATAGTCGTTGGAAAGCTGATTCTAAGCACTACACAGTCGTATAGTTTTGTTCCATGATTTTTTAGTTTTGATAGTGTTTTTCTTGGTTGAATTCAGATGTTTATTTTAAGCTTTGAGAGGGCATATCGGGTGCATATGGAGTCGGATTTTGGACTTCGAATAGTCGACGGAAAGCTTGTTCAGAACACTTTACAGTGGATCGGGTTTGGAGATATTTTGGCATGGTTTATTTGCTATTTTCTTTATTTGAGCTGTTTATGGGTCTCTTTGACTATGGTGTTATTATGAGCTTATGGATTGCCGGATTTTGGTGATTTGATGATGGATTCATTGTATGCTCAGTTGTACATCTCAGTTTTTTCTATTTTTGACATGGTTATTAGCATGTATGTTGCATTGTTGTATCTACAAGTTGTGCAATGTTGTAGGCGGTCTATACTTACTTGTTGCACCTATGACTTGAATATGGGTTGTCTTTACCCATTGATATTTTAGTGTTGATGCATGTTCAATTTTGGTGGCTTGGTTTAGTCACTTGGTTTGTTGATTTGGTTGTCATGTTGAGGAGGTGAGATGGTATTACCAGGTATAGTCATGATATGAGACCCATGTAGTTGACTATGATTATGCAGATATGTGGACACGGTTGGGTTGATTTGTTGGTATATTTGGTGGTGATCATGATGTCATGGATGTTTCTTGTGCGTTAGAGACCTTGGCATATCATGATGGTTTATGCAGGTGCATTGATTGGTGGTATTGGATTGGTTCCTGATTATGGTTGTGGCAGTGTATCTTTTTGGGTTTAGGAGATTGATATCACGATGTCATGGATAGCTTGGTTACACAGTTCAGTGGGAGCTTGTGATAGTGATGGTTTTGCGGTGATGGATATGATGGTTTGGTGGTGTATCTTCTTGCTTTAGAGGATGGTTATCATGGTGTCATTGAGAGCTTGGATTCAAAGGTTTTGTGTGAGCTTATGACAGTGATGTGGTGTTGATTGTGTGCATCATGGTGCCATGGGATTACTCGGTATCATGGTTCAGTGGGAGCATTTGGCAATGATGTGGATCCATTGTTGATTATGGATGGTTTTCTTTAGCAGGTGATCTTTGGTGTCATGGAGGAGCTCTTGGATTTTGTGTGCTACAGTGAGAGTTCTTTGACATCAGGTGTTGGAGATGTTGAGGTATTATTTATGACTTGTTGGTTTTTGACAGGTGATCCTTGGTTGTAGGATGGTTTTGTTATTATGTCATGGTATACTCTTGATTACTGGTTTAGAGTAGTGGCATGGTACATGTTATGATGATTTATTCATGTGATCTTCTTTTGAGAGGTTGTGAGATCATGGAGTCATGTTTATGTTCCTGATTCTGCAGTTGGAACTATGATTTTGATCTTGGTTGGTTCTCTTCGTATTGAGTACATTGATCATTTGCTTGGTGTTTAGCATGGATTGATTGGTTACAGGTGCTCATGGATACTTGGAGACTTAGGTGAGGCTTGGTGTTCTCTTATGGTTAGAGACATATTGAGATGGTTACTCTTGATGAGATTTTAGTAGAAAGTCCAAGGGAGCCTACACCTTGGTTGGACGTGAGTTCAACATGGACCAATGAGGAGAGTGTTCTTGGTTTAGTCATGATGACTTGGATATCCTGGAGGAGCATTCTCATTCCCCACTCTTGGTCTGCTCGGTGGTTCACTTGAGAGGTATTTCCCATTATTCTTTTAGGTGCATTATGTTTATGCTTTGTCTTCTCATGGATATGGATCTTGAGCCATGGATATTTGGTTTCTGGAGGGTTCATTTGAGGAGTGTTGGCATGCTTATCTCCTTGTACATGTTGGGTTTAGGAGATGGTTTATTGGGCTGATTTCCTTGGTTTGGGAATGGTTACTTTGAGTTTGATCTTCTTGTTTTGAGATGCTTACATCCATGTTAGTTACATATGTTATGTTTGATCTTGGTGATTGGATGGATGGATGTGGTTATGGATTTTTGTTTAGGGGTGTTATGGAGGAGATCATACTTGACACAGTTGGCATTTAGAGGTGTGTGTGTAGGAGGACATGCTATAGGTGTTTGGTTTGCAAGTTTTGCTTATCATTGTGGATGTTCCCTTGTACTACATGTTTACTTCTATGAGATGTTGGTAGTAGACTTGGTATGCCTTTGTGATGGTGCCTTTTTTGGGATGTTAACGAGGTGACATGTTGAATGCACTCATTCCAGGTTTGCATTCATCTTGGCATTGCCCATGCAGTGGGAGCTCCTGGATGTGTATGTCATGTTTTGATAAGTTCACACATGGAGTTTGTTATTGTAGTTTATGGGTGGATATGTGTTGGCATAATTTTACTATGTTATGTATACCTTTGGAGGTATGGATAGTTGGATGTATTGGCACTGGTTGTGGGTGTCAATTCAGCTATGGTGATTTATTCTTGATAGCTATTGGTGTATATTGGATTCAGTGTTTGTGTTTTTGAGATATCAGGTTGAGGCAAGTTTATGCTTCGTTGTGACAGTTAGTGTGACATCTCTTTGGATGTGTTCTTATCTTAGTGCAATTGGCATGGTGAAGGATGAGAGCATTCATGGATGAGGTGGTGGTCACCTTGGTTCTTGTTACAGGTATCTTGATGGAGCACATGGAGCACTTGGATTATAGGATGGTACATGTTGCCTATGGAGTTTGTTATCTTGATGTTTGAGCTTACTTGTTACCCCCTTATGCAATGTATACAACAAGTGGGAGATTGTTAGGATTAGGTGTTGTAGACCTTGCATAATGTTTGTAATGTTTTATTTATTTATTATGTGTGTGGTGCACCTAGGGGTTTTCCAGGTGAATGTGCATCACAAGGAGTTATAATGTTGGAGCCACTTTATTGTATGTAACATTGGGACATGTAATTGTCAAATGTAATTATTTAATATTGGGGAATAATAATAAAATAATAAAGTACCCAATATTAAATGTGGGGTCACATGATTGTAAGTTCATGGTTTTGGGCACATGGTTTATGTAATACCACTTGGTGGTTTTGTGGGAGCTTGTTTCTATAAAAGCAACCACAAGGGTAGTTGTTTAAGGTTGGACAGTTTGCTGCAGGTTAACAGGTTGAGCTTGTGCATGTGTGAGGGTTTGAAGCATGGCATGGGATGTGTGGATTCATGCTTGGTCACATGGAATGCATGGATAGCTTGTGCTTCAGAAGTGTTCATGGAGTCTCTACAGATGTATTATAATGGGTTTTCATTGCTGAATAATACATGGAGTGTGGATGCTTTTGGAGGCTGGGTTTTTTTCCCTCTTGAGGGTTTTCCCAAGGTATATCTTGTGTCATCTTTGATGGGTATGTTTTCTATTCTCTTGCATGTTGATGTTGAGTATTTTACTTGCATGTTTTTAGATTTGGGTTATGTGGAAATTGTCATTACATGGCTGCATAGTTTCCTTACATCTCTTTGAGTCCCTCTAGGTAGAGTTTCATATATATTGAAGCTAGCAACAAGATATGATAACTCCATGATTTATAAGATGACAAGATCACAAATTTGATACCATTGCAATAACCCTAATGATTGTTTTATGTGTAAAAAAAATTATTTTAATATTTTAATTATAACTTGTAAAAACCCATATTTCTTTACAACTTATACATCAACATTCATAACCCAAAATGAATAATTGAAAATTTAGAAATTTTCTTACTATTTCAATGAATTATAAGATTACATCAAAATACTTTGCAATAATGGTAGGGTTAAGAGTTACAATAATAACAAAAAAAATTGTAACTACATTGTTGGAATCCACAATAACTACAAATTCATTAATGACCTTAGAATGAGATCATTCTATAGGTGTAAACGAGTTTCATCCTCTAATCTTCAAAATTGAAGGGTTTTTATCTTATAATCTCCAGTAGATCGAAGGGTTTCTATCATCAAATTTGGTTGCTCAAGCACATGTTTAGAATAATTTTGCAAGTGTTTTTTTATGTGGAGAATATGAATAATAATCTTTGATTGGATGTTTTCACTCTTGATGTCCTTCCAATTAATGATTGGTATGCGATTTTTCAAAAATAACAACTAAGATTACATAAGGAGCAAGGTAGTAGAGGATGCAACCACCGCATTAATGAAAACATGGCTATATTCCACCTCTAGCTTTGTGAGTTCATGTGCAATCATTACCTTGTTATTTAAAACTTATTTTTATATAGGGAAAACTCTTATACAATAGTTTCAACATTAAAATTGGTCATTAATGACACTCTAGGGTGTGCAATGTAAGGAGTATGAGAGTAAATAGTGTGAAAAGGAAAAATATCAAAGGTTTTAGGTTGGAAAAAACTTAAATCTCATGCCACATATCAAGGATCAATGTTTGGTAGTATAGCACCCTAGATACCCAAAATTTTGATCTAATTGAGGTGACATAGTTTAGTATGTTGGGGATTAGAGTTTGGGGTTACCATGTATAAGGTACTTGAGTTAGGTAAAGGTTGATGATCCAATATTGAAAGTTAATTTGATGCAAGTGTTGGGGAGTTGGGGTATAGGCTAAAGGCATATTGGTAAAAATAATACAAAAAATGATAAAACTAACTATAAAAGTGGGGGGATTAAAGGAGAGGGATGTTGAGAAGGAGAACTAAAAGAATAGTTGGGACAAAGGAAACAAATAAACTTTGAAGGAAATTCATGCCACAATGGGAAAGTCTGATATCTCAATAGGAATAAAGGAAACAATGAAGTCATGTAGAAAGACATGCTAGGATAGGGACATCTCAACTTTTGATAGGAATAAGGATTAACAAAATGCTGGTCAAAAAGGCATGATAGGGTAAGAAAGTTCAATGTTTTGATGGGAATATAAAGGAAAGGGTGGAGTTTGAGTAAATGATATGATAGGATGAAAATATATGAAACTTTAAAATCTTGCATACTTAGAAAATTCAAAACACCTACGCACTTGGAAAATTTTGAAATTAATGGGCACATGGGAGATGAAGAGGGAGAAAATATATGCAAACTTTAATAGAGGTTGACATTATAAACCAGAAATAATAATTTTCTATATAAACATAAATTAATGGAAAATGAGATATTATATTATTTAACTTTTATTTAAAAAACTTAAAATCTTGTAAGTAAATAATTTTTTATTTATTTTTTATAAAATTTATTTTTTACTAATTTATTTTTATAAGTAATTCTTAGATAGTTTTAATATTTTAAAACATTTAATTGTGTTTCAATTTTTATATATGATGATGACATAAAATAATTCAAAAGTAAATAAAAATTAAATAATTCTTAAATAATTCTAATTTTTAAATATTTAGTTGTGTTTCAATTTTATATATGATCATGACATCTTTGTGTCTTACTACTATTGTAGATATACATTATTTATTTAAAGTTTGAAAGATACAAGTATGATTATAATCTAACGGAGGATCATTATTGTTTAATATTTTAAATTTAATAAATTCAAATATTTTTTTTATGAATGAATAAAAGAGAAATAAAATGATATTAAATTTGAATTTTATAAATTTTCCTACAATTCACGTCGTCTATTTTGTCCATTGAATGTTTTATGAATTATAATATTTTGAAAGTTGTTTATATTTTTATGTTAGTATCATATTTCATTTAAGAATTATTTTTTCACAATTTTTTTTTTTTTTTGATACGTAAGGAGTTGATTTTATATATTCAGAAAGATATACATGCATCTGCATTGCAGGAAATTCTATCGAAGAGCTTTAAACAGTCAAAAAATTTAACAGGACAGAGTTCGACCCATTTCCATAATGGAAGCACCGAGCAAAAAATAGAGACTTGCTTCCTCAAAGATTACAAATTTGCAAAAACTAAACTCCAGTTCGAAGAAACCAAAACTACCAAGACATTAACAGTCATGCCAGACGAACACTAACCCTTCCCCCCTTAAGCCCAGAAACCATTTACCTCTGCAAAGCACATGAAGCCCTCCACCCAGTCCATACCCTCTGCTGGCACTAGCTTCACTCTTTTCTTCAGAAACTCCACTGCCACGTCCGCCAGTGTGCGATGCCGAGACAATTCGGAGCCTTTGAGATCCAGGAGAAAGGGGTATATTTTGATAGCTTCATCCGAATCCCACATGGTTGCCAGGTCCGCCGGGCGTGGTATGCCCTTACCCAAGAGGGCTGCCTTCAGAGAAGTATCGATGCCCCCAAGCAAATCCTTCCGAAACAGTCTCACCATCAAATCCTTGGCCAAGGGTTTTGGGGTGGCAATGTCCATGAGCGACGCAAGAAACCTGGAGGAAATTTGAGTATTGTCCCTTGGAAATTCTTTACGCTCTAAATGTTCCTTTCCAAGGACCATTTTCACTGCTGCTACCGTCGCCGGATCATCTTCAAGCAATATTCGTTTGAGACGCTGGTCCGTTACTTCCCTAAAGGCGATTTGCCTTTCCGTTGCCACAAGCGAAACAGGAGTATCGACCCCGAAGGAATCAAGACCTTCCGCCGAAATGATGATTGTGAACTTCGATTTCACCAGCCTCGCCATTGTCGAAAATGCGCCCGGATCACCCTGCAACAAAAAACATAAAAGCAGAAACCAAGGGGCCGAACCGTATTTTAGGAGAAGGCTTCCTAAATTTAACCTGAGAGCTCAATAATGAAACATCAGTCATCAAATACGGATAAGGATTATGAGCTTTGCAAATCTGTCCTTCGCATGAAATGAGACTCCTCCCCCTCAGACCTGTAATCAATGCAGTTTAAGGAGCTTATTACACAGCACGTCCGCGCAAAGAGAAAGGTAGGCTGTGCACTACGTGTCACCCGACTAACTTCGTGAAACTTGAGCCCATCATTCCACTAGACCCCTTCAATTTATCCGTGCAGAGAGGCGGCCGAATAAACCTACCAATGCCATTCACATATTGCTAAATTTAGTATGTTAGTGTGTTTATCTCCGCCCGGTCCAAAATCCACGTGTCCATCCCACGCCCCACCACCCGACCATTTAGACATCCATTGTCTGTGTGTGTGGCGAGGGGGGGGGGAGCCCACCCATCCGCCCACATTTTTTCACAAATTATTTTAATAAGCGTTATTGAAATTAGTTTTTGTTGTAATATGTTAGAAATTATAATCCATACTAAAATACTATTGATTGTTGTTATTTTATTTTCTTAGGAGTTTTTTTTATGAATTAAAAAATAACTATAAACAAAACTAAAGTATAATATATATTTATTGTGTCAACAGTTTTAATATTATTTTACAAGTAGGATAATAATATTATATAAATATATTATCATAAAATATAATATATATTATTGTATCAACAATATACAATTTTAGTCGGTATTGGCATGGTGTACTTGTTTAAAGGTGGCATTATTGTTCTTTCCACCAAGGTTCAAACCCTTTTGGGTTGATTGGTTGTATTCCGGTTCATAGCTCCGGTCAAAAGCGTTTACCCCTTGAATAAAAACAATATACAATTTTAATTAGTATGCTTATATTATTTTAAAAATAGAATAATACAAAAATATATTTTAAAAAATAAAAAAATAAAATTAATTCAATTTTTTTTAAAAATCTTTCATTATTTATATTTATTATTATTTTAAAAACTTGTTTCATTATTTTTCATTATATATATTTATCATCAAATATTTTTTAATTAATTATTTAAAATTTCATATTATTTAAACAGGGCATCTCTAATCAAACTCCCATACACCTAAATAAATATCTCCTAAACCTAAATAAATATATCCTACGAATAAGCACGCAGAGTATTATTTTAAAATGCTGTGCAATATCTTTCTTTGGTGGATTATTCGGCGGAGTATTTACTGGAAAAGGTTCCAATATATTTATTCCCGTATGGAATGCGGGAGTAAAAAAAGCCATAACTTCCGACGTGAAAACCGAGATGCAAAGTTTATGAAACGGCAATCTCTCAAAAAGCGGGAAATGTACGGAACTGTCAGGTGAATGGGCCCAGCCACCGAAGAGTGTACTCTTAGAGTGTGCCGGATAAGCCGCGCCGGTTCTTTAGTAGTCGGCAAGCGTCCATTCTTGACTGGGTAGATAAGTGGCTAATAATTTACTCAAGAATTCCATCTTCTATAAATGTCCCCCAGGACGAACGATAGATCATACAGTTGTTATATCCTGAGGACTTCTCTGTAGCGATCATGGCTTCCAATTCTCTTGCAGTAGTCTTAGTAATGACCCTCCTTGTGTTTGTTAGCGTTGGAGCTGATCAAGCCCCACCAGGTGAAAACCTGAAAGATGTTGCAGTGGGCGCAGTGACCTCTTCTCTCACAGAAGCCTACAATTTTTCAGAGTATATTGTGAAGCTGAAAGAAGACCAAAAGACGAAAAGCACAACGGTTTACAATGCTCTGAGCGAATGCGTAAAGTTGATGGAAGATGCAGAGTCTCAGATTAATACCGCTATTCTGAAAATGAAAGAGTTGTCTGATTCTCAGGCGAAGAAGAATATATCTGACATTCAGATGTTGCTGTTGGAAGCGCACAGGAATCCAGAAATATGTGTAGATGAGTTGGTGACTGCAGTATTATCTGATCCAGAGATCTGGTCGCAGCCAGATCCATCCCAAATTGTCACCATGGTGGAGGATAGATCTCAGAGCTTTGTCCAATCTCTGAACAATGCTATTTCTGTTGTCACCAGGATTTTGCAGGGTGAGAATCCCTGAAGTCAAGATGTAATGGTGTAATCTGGTATTTTGTTTTGGCTGATGATACATGATATTTTTACAGTCTCTTTGATGTAATAGTTTTATACCACTTTCAAGTGGACATATAGAATAAAATGGAGTTAAATGAAGAGTTATTGGTCTGTCTGTAACCCAAATGGATTTGATGGAAAAGGAGTATGTGCTCTAAGAGGAGGATTCATGCTTTAATTGATAGGTTATTATACATGCAAATCTTGTTTCATCTGTAATTTTGAATTTTGAATTTTTTTTTTATTGAAAATAATAATTTTTGGAAGATTGTTATAATTTATATTTTTACTTAAATTGCTTGTGTATAATTTAATGATGATTTTTTTTATAAGTAAATAAATATTAAATAGTTTCTATATTATATTTAATTATCATTTTTATGTATTCGGAATAGAAATGTTCAATCATTATTTAAAATGTATAAAATAAATTATTTCTAACATTTTAAATGTATTACTGATTTTTATATTTTAAAAATAGTCAAATAATAATTAATATTATATGTTTAAAATTTCACCATAAAAAATATGATAATGAAAATTTGTCAATTCAAATTGACTAAAGGAGTCAATAAAAGAAAATAAATGTGGGAATCTAAAGATTTTATATAAGATCTAAAATATATAATAATGAAAATTTGTCAATTCAAACTGACTAAAAGAGTTAATGAAAGAAAATACATGTGGGAATCTAGAGATTTTATATAAGATCTATTGTATAGTTAGTTAAAAAATAGATAGTATATTAGTAAATAATAATGTTAGTGCATTGAATAATGTCATTAGTATGATATTTAAGAGGTTGGAAAATATTGAAGGCAAACAAATGAGGATAAAAGTAATACAAAGCACAATACCTTCATCTAGAATCCTTGTTTCTCTCTTTGTTGAGCTGAATTAAAGTGCACCCTTATTCACTTTGATTTTCTCTTTGATATTGATATGTAGATTGCTCCATACTATATCATACCCTTGATAAGATTAAGTGATAAAAATGACAACATATGGGTATGATAGCTTGAGATTGGATACTAGGAGATTTGATGAAAGATAATAGCCTCTAGATATAGAGATTTTAAGAGGAAGAATCAATGGCTAGAAATAATTGATAATGAATGGTTAAAATTGAAGGAGGATTATTTTTTTCATTGTGGCAACAAGATAATGATCAAAACCCTAGTCCATTTATGTTTAATGTTGAATCAAGTGAAAATGAGATAATCCTAGTTATCTAATTAGATGTAGGATCACTTTTTCCACTCAATATTTTGGTGAACCCAAAATATCCTACACTCACAATTTTCTTATTTTCATTGCATAAATTTAAAAAATTGATTCAAACCCTAGGTGCTTTGAAGATCTAGTTATTAATTTGTATTTATTTCATTTTCAAAACTATAAGTTTGCATTAATTGTTCATCATAAATTAAAAAGAAAAAAATAAAAATATTTTGAATTTAATTGCATAATTATGTATTTGATTTTCCATTTCTAGGGCTTAGATATAGGTTATTTTTATTGAGAAATTTAATTACAATATTATTTTAGCATTATTGCATGCACACTTTGGTGAAAAACATTGAAAAAGTAAGAAAAAAAATACATAGCATTTGCATTTCAAAAGATCAAAAGCATCGATTTTCTATATTTTTTACATAAGACCCTTAGCAGACATTGTAGGTGGTTTCAAGATTTTGATTTTTTTTAAAATACCTATCTATTCTAGGGCACATTGTGCCCATGTATAGTTAGTCTGGGTTGGAATTTTATGTATGAAACCCTATTTGTGGTCTCTGTTCATATCTAGTTCCTATTTCTGGTATTTTTTCCTAAAACTTTCATATATTTTTGTGCATTACCAATTTTAACTAATTCACCTAATTCAATACAATATCACCTAAAAAAGGACAATAAAAAGACTTTTTTTTTTTTGAAATTTTGGTTTTGATATATCAAAATATGACTTGTCTAAGAAAATTTGGGTCACTCCCGTAAACCCCATTACATGTCGTCAAAAGGGATATGCGTTGACCTTTAGCCAATGAGTATTTTTTCTACCTATGAGAACGATGTGATGGAAAAAAAAATGGTTGATACATTTATTAACATCACTTTACCTAATCGTCATTCTTATCCCAACATCTCTCTTATTGGTGAGGGTATTTTGGTGTAAGAGGATGAAATCATTGAGAATCATGACAATCATTTGTGTTCTTCTACTAGCATCTCTCTTACTTGTGAGAGTATCTTGGTGCAAGAGGATTCAATCATTGAGAATCATGTTTGTTTCCCTACGAATACCTCTCCTACTTGGGAAGATATTGTTGAACAATACGATGAAATCATTGATACATTTTCAAATGATTAGATAGTAAGGTGGCTTGCATGAATGAAGGTTCAAAATTGATATTAGGTCCTATATTGATAGAAGATTTCCAACAAGATGAAATTATACACCCACATTTGATTATTGGACCTCCTAAAACTCCTTTAATTATTGGACCTCTTAAACCACCTCTCATTAATATAGGATGTCCTAAACCTCATGGCCATATCCTAAAATTTGCAAAACAACTCACTAGTAACCATGTGCAATAAGATATGTTGAAGTAGCCAAGTTATCATGTAGTTGCTCATAAATATAACACTTGAAATAATAAGCAACCAAAAAAAATTCCAACATCCATTAAATTACCCTAGCCATACCTTCCACCCCCACCTAGCCTTCCCCAACATAATGGTAAAGAATATGATTTTTTTGAGAAAATTCAAAATACTCCAACCAAGATCTCCCTTTGGGATTTTATTCAAACATCACCTACGTACCATAGGATGATCTAAGAGGCTTTACATGAGATTGTTGTACGTAAGAAATAAAGTTCGATATTAAATTCCTGACGAGTTACATTTGCTTGATGTCGACAAAAAACATGAGGCTCTATTGGGACTATCAAATTTTGCAAATTTGAAGTGCCCATTTTGAAAATTTTTCCTTTGCACATTCAGAAGTGCACTTGAAAAATATGCCCAAGTAACCTACTGTGGAGGGTCATAATTTGGCGCCAAGTGATTTCCATGCAAAACCCCTTTGTGGACACACTCATGTGGCATATGTGAACATGCATGTCAATTTTAAGCTTCCCATGATGAGTTTTGATAGGGTTTTGAAAAGCTAAGCAGAAGGGTTTTGTCACTTTTCTACTATTTGCAAATCTTCAGTTCTATGAAGTAGCCTCTTGTTCAAGCTAATATTTCACAGTTGGATGGTCGTTATGGAAAAAGGATTGTTGCTATCCATTATCCTTATATTCATGTGCTCCCATGTCAGGTTCCAGAGCCTCATGATCTAATTTTCTATTTTTTCAAGATCAAAAGAAAATGCAGTTTGTCTTGATTTTGTAGCTGCATTTTTTATAACTTTTCAAGGTGGTCAACTTTGACCCCTAATATCTCGTGAAGATTGATGACTGAAGCAAATCCCTCTTGCACATGAGCTTAGTGTACCTAAATGAGCTTATGTTTCTAGTCGCAGCCTCTCAAAAGTTGATTTGATATATTTTCAAAATGGTGACATGGTCAGTTTTAATTGGTTTTGAATAACTGCATTTGCAGAAAAGTTTGATAGAGCAAATTTGACATTGCATATTTTTTGCCTCGTGATCTATTTTTCCAAGTTGTCTATTGCACTCCTTTTTTTGAGTCAAATGTCTACATGCCTGTAAGTTTTTATGGCTCTGGGAGGTCGTTTGAATGGTTTTTCAAAGCAATTCTAGAGCCCACTTGGCCAGTTTTGACCATAGTGCAAATATGTCAAAAAGTAGATTTTAATGGAAAGTCGCTTCATCTTTTCATCTCTGATGCATTCAGAAGCTGCCTTATACCCATTCAGGTTGAAAACTTTGAAAATAATTTTTTTTTAGTTGGGACCATAAGGGGAAATGACTTGTGGCTCACAATCTAAGGACAACTTACTAATCAAGAGGGTCGCAGTTCATGAATTTTAAATTTCTTACAAGAATACAAATAGGGAAAATATAAGGGGCCTAAAGATGTTTTCATTGATTTTGTTTACACTCAAGGACAAACCAAAGTAATGATTTGAATCACTATTAAATGTTGCTTGGTTGTTTGCACAATTATAGGGTACTTGAAAGTGTAAGTCTCCTATGTAGACCAATACATCTCCACTGATACCAAAGGGATATCATTTTTTTTCATGTACATTTCCTAATACATCTATTAGAGGAACATATCATCCTCGTTGAGATGGATGGGGAAGATTCATGGAGCCATTGACCTCAAGGATTCCTATGATGGTGACAGAATGAAATTGTGAAATAGAGCCTCAAGTAAAAAGAATCAATTTTACTTTTACAAAGCTTCATATTCTATGCCTTCTCAAGAATATGGCTTAAACAATAATTTTCTGCGATGATTAAGCTATAGGCATTTGCGTAGAAATTCATGTAAAGTATGGAATCAATAAGGTATGTATATGAAACATTTGACAAAATGCCTGAAGATTACTCAAATTGCTTGACAAATATCTCAATGAAATGTGACATATATAGAAAAATGTGGAAATTTCTACTGGTGAAGAAAGTGCAGAGTATTGAGGCTTAATAGAAGTGAAAACTTCCCCTGTCAAAGGATGATTTAATTGGAGCCTTGCAATCCAAAGATGAGACTTACAAACAAATCTTAAAAACAGTGATGCTGTAAGAACACAAGATGCTGTAGTGGATGGTTGGTGCGAGCAAAGGAGGTCGATATAGTAAATAAATTGATTGAAACATCTGCTTGAATGCATTGTGTAGCATGGACAACTAATGCGGTAGGTGGAGAGTGATCTAAAGGATGCATCAATGCAATGGAAAGAAGCTCGAGTTGTTTGGAGGAGTAGTTTATGTGGCAGATAAAGGGCTAAAGGAACTCGAACCCTGCTCCAATGGTGTCAGCGCAGCTATTGTGTCTGTCGACCTCCTATAAAGAAGTCATCATGCCATCAGAAAGGGGATTAATCTAGTGAATGTGGAGCGACCTCACATGTTAAAAGGGCTCCAAAATTGCGCTGCACAGTGTGGCAGAGGAACTAGGAGATGTACGCACTAGGCAGAGGCTTTTGTAAGGAGTGCCCACATTAGTTGTAAAGAGATTGATCTGTTCCAAATGGGACACCATCTCAAGGAAACGTTCCCACTGCAAAATGGAGTTACCACTGTACTTGCTAAATAGGGGCAGCCACTGAAGTATTGAAAAGAGACTTTTCAGCCTTGCAGTGAGTAGTTCGATGAAGGAAGAAGGTTGTGTTTCACTTGGAATACCATGGAATAAAGTCACAACACTATTTAATCTTGCTGGATGGCTGCATTCGACCAGTGTGAGAGAGGGGCATGCACCTGCAATTAAATGTATCAAAGTGGTCTGGGGAAACTCTCTGTTGGAGCATAAAATAGAGGTAACCTGTCTTGGGAAAGCCCGATAACTGCAATGCAAGATATTTGTGCAGTAAAGAGGAACTCAAAGGTGCAACAAAGAAGCTGAAAGAGGCTCGTTGGAGGGGTGACCTTTGTGACAAGCAAAGGAGACTATCGAAGCCACACAAGGGCATGAATCTTGGCGCATCAAGTGAACGAGAGAGGGGATTGATGGATGCCACGAAGCAGTGTGGGAATTTTTTGAAATGTTGACATTGTAAAGAGAAGCTGGGCACGATTTGCAGTAGAGATGTGAACATCCATGAAAGCACAAAAAATAGTGAAGTAGATTTTGCAGCTTTATGTAAGACTTCTTTTTGAAACGAAGGAGGTTGCTTGGCAGAGATTTCGTTCTATGTTTGAGCTAGAACGTACGATGAGAGAGGAAGGGACCCATGTTAAATGCTGTAAAAATTTGCTTAGAACCGCCATGAATGGAGGAAGTTTGTTCTGGAAACGCCATGGTTCGAGTGTTTGGAACCAACAATAAGAGAGATTAGGAGAACAAAATGAGATAAACGACCAAGATTGAAGGATTAGTGCAGCGAAATCCTGGCCCTTAATCTCAGACAGTGCAGGACTGTTGATGACGTCAGGGAAATTGGTGCGAGGCTCACGAGATTGAGTCACGTGGCTGGCGGGCCTGGAAAAATTTGAAGGCACTAGTGTAGCTTCATTTTGCCCGATGGAATTATTGAAAGTGACCTCCATATTTGATTTAAAAAATGAAAAGCATTTAAAAGTTAAATATGCCCTATGATCTTGTCAAATGAAAAATCAATAGAGGGTTGTGCGGGCTGTGAAAATAAAAATCTTCATTGCATTTAATATGCAAAAGATTTAAATGGCCCGACAAAGATTTTAAAAGCCCTCCACCATTTCAATTTCAAAGAGCTGCAGGTAAAATTTATTTTACCCAATTTCATACTTTTGCCATTTTAAAAGTTTTGGATAAAAATGCATAAAGGTGGAGTAATTTAAATGCAATATAAAAGTGCAAAGTAAGAGGCATGGTTAAAGGTGAAAAGCACGGGAAAAACTAGTAAAGGAAGTAAATGGGAGTTTTTACAAGAAAATTTCCTCTCAATTGTAGGGTGAAGGTTTTACATGAAGGAGTGTATTTGTTGTTGCAAAATAGAGGAAAAGTTTGTTGCAAAGGAAGAGAGAAGAGAGGCTTTACGTTTTGCTGATTAACGAGAGATGGAGCTTCTAGATCTCACCAACGGATCAACGCTTGGGATTTTTCTGTTTCTTTTTATTCTCATTATTCTATCATTGTAAAGGGTTCTGAATTTCTATATGGGTTGGGTAGATAGAGAAATGCTAAGTCTGAGTCATAATTTGAGTCGGTAAGCTATAATTGTTGATTGCATGAGTAAATATTACCCAGTTTGTGCAAGCAAATCATAAATACCATCTATTGTCTCCAACTTTGTACATTTTAAATCATATGAGTTCAATCATACAAAGTATGTTTGGATTTGTCATCTCAATTTCCTTGAGATTGTATTATTTGTTTATGGTTCTATTTCAAAGAAATGGTTAAATTACTTTGCGTAGATAATTTTGATTTTAAGTGTGCAGGGTGGATCTGATAAGAAGAATTTGATTGACAATAGGAGTGGATCTGTTAGTGTAATGCATTAATAGTTTGAATCCACTGGTTGAAGTATATTTGCTGATGAATTCTCTTTAGGATTATGCATTTGACTCCATGGCCCAGAATTAGGCACTAATTAGTCATTTAGCTTAATGCATTCTCAGAAACATTTTAAATTCAAAATCTTTTAAATCCTTGTTTTTTGGTTGAGGTTTGGTGTTGAGTTATGCCTCCCAATTGCTGAGTGATTGTTGAGATACCACAAATATAACTATATTTGAGGTTGTTAATGCTTTCCCTAGTATATTTGAATTAGGAATTATCTGCTATAAAAAGCAATGTCTATGTATGATTGAATCGAGTTTTAGGCATTGTAGAGGGAGACCCACCTTGGTCCTACAGAACTAGCAATGTAGGAGATTTTAGTCTTTGATTGAATCTTGTTAGTTGGTCAAATCCATCTCTAAGTCCGAACATAAGAAATTGGCTATTCTTTAGGACTCATTAGACCAGTTCGATTTAGAACACTAACAAAATGGTGACTCCACAAGGGAAATTTTGAGAAAATTTTGATTGAAGAATCTAGCCTTGAGAGTCATTTAAATTTTGATATAGTTTTTAACCAAGGATTGACAATTATGGAGTCTCATTTTCCCATCTGAGTCACCAACAGAATGGTGAATTTTCTGGGGAGAATTCTGAATCTCCAATTGTAGACTGATATTTCATAGTCATATTATTTGCTATTCTCCATTTGGTTCAAATATTGAAGGAATTCAAACCTAGAGAAAGAATTTGTTGCAGTGAATTTGAAGATTTCATGATCTGTGGTGCTTTGCTGGTGAAAGGAACTTAGAAAGAAATTTATCTTTGAAAGAGCTTTGTACTACTTGAAGTTCAATCCTTTGTGAAGAAAAGTGGTGACTTTATCAAAAGAATCTAATGAAGAGTTGAATACAGTTCTAGATCTACAATATTTGTAGTCAGGAAGAACAATTTGCAACAGTTGCAACAATTCTAGGTATTCTTCACTTTTGGTTTTCAAGAAAATTGTGTGTGAAAAGCATATTTGAACCTCTTAGGGAAAAACTTTGGTTCCCTATTGAGTGAATTAGCACTAATAGAGGGAAAGGACAATAATATTGAGTTTGTACACTACCATTTGTTGGATCTATTATATTAAATGCAATTGTAGTTCCATTAAAAGATTTTGTCTAGTGTTCAAATATTTAGAGGGAAAGGACAATAATATTGAGTTTGCACACTACCATTTTTTAGATCTGTTGTATTAAATGCAATTATAGTTCCATTGAAAGATTTTGTCTAGTGTTCAAATATTTTCTAGTGTGGATGGTTAGAATGTATTTGTATATCCTAGGGATTTCTATTCATTTGCATTATCATATGTTTCAAGCCCAGCCTATCACCATGTCAGCAATTGTCATAGCAATCCTTCATTTGGTCATGGTTAAGATTATGCACAATTAGTTAAACCTAGATTTGCAAATATCTATGGATCATCAAGATAAAATAGCCATACCATTAGACACCTTGATACAACTTGTCAAAAAGCTTCAGAATTCTAACAATCCTCAAACATTTGACACCCTAAAGTATAAGAACCCAAGTGTGAACAAGCCTAGGTTTAGTCAGGAATGGAAAGCTATGTTCAAAATGGGAATTAAAGAGATGGGTAAAAGGCATCAGATGTCTCTACAAGCCCAATTAAGAGACAATTATACTGTATCTACTTGTCAATTCAATGCACCTTTTATCAATTCCTTTGATCCATTGTATAATCAATTAGATTTTTCATTGGTTAATTACAAGGTTGAAAGTATGCCAACTCAAGTCTATAAGAAGGTACCTAGATTTAATTGATACAATGTGTGTGAAGGAGATGCACATGTCCAAAAAAATTCTAGATTCATGGAGAAACATTCATTTGGATATCAGGATATGTGGATGGGATTTTTTGTCAAGTCTCTTGAAGCAAGAGCTAGGGACTGGTACTTAAGTTTTCCGAAGAAGTCCTTTCCCTACTGGAATAAATTAGTGGATGCTTATAGAGAAGAATTTGCAAGAGAACCTTCTAACCTTTTCACAAGGTTAAAGTAGACTAAAAGACAAGATGGAGAGTCAAGTATTACTTTCAGTCATAGATTTAATGTTGCTCTTTCACTAATCCCTTAAAATTTTAGACCTAATACTCTAGATTGCATTCATATGTATTTTAAAGTCTTTGAGGAGGGATCTAGTGCACTATTAAAATATTTTAGAATATTGAGTATGGAGATGGCTTACACATGTTCAGATAATTTGGAGAAACAGAGGAATGAATATGAGCAAAGTTTGATGTCTTCAATGCTAGGTAAACATGTTGATAACATTAGCAACTATATTTATACAAATGATCATATGTCTCTAGTTTTAAATATAGACAAATGCATACTTGAGAAGGTAAAAGACAAGAATGATGCATCATTAGGTGATGAGGAAGTTTTCCTTAAACAATTTATAGAAGAAATACATCCAAATGAAAATTGCAGCCATAATGATGTAAGACATGATAAGATAAATGAAACATTGGAGGTTTCTTCTATCTCCTCTAAAAATGCAAAAATAGAGAGTGGATTTTTTGTAGCAATTGGAGGTTGCAATAATGCATATAATTTCCTAAATGATCATCTTAGTTCAAAATGTGTTGATATTTTCCCCTCAAACAATGAATGTGATGTTGTGAAGAACAATGAGATTCCAAGTTCTCTTAGCCAAGAACATGATGAGGGATATGAATTGGATTTACTTTTTGTAGAGGATATGTGCAATCAAAAATTGGTATTACGATACACTTTGTCATGTCAATTTTACGAGTGTAACTTTGATGCAAGTCTTCATGATGAGACAAAGGAATTTTCTGATTTAGGAAATGCTCTTGAGAATTTCAGTTTATTAGTTGCAAGTGACAAATTATGCAATGAATCTTAGTTGGAAAGGTCAACCAAAAGCAATTGCAATGAAGGAACCATTGATGGTTTTTAGTTTGACAGTGAAAATGTTTGTGTCTATCCTCAAGATGATGTAAATGACAAACTCAATGAAGACACCCAATTCAATACTAAAATGAAAATGATGTGGATTGTTGTTATGACAACCCTGTGGTAAGCAAGAAAGAACAAATAGATAGCTTGTTCTTTATGATAGATTATGACCATGCTTTTGACAATGTTGTTAGCAATTCAATCTCCTATGATTGGGGAAATCCATTTTATGATTAGCCTATTGAGTTTTTAGATTTTGATGATGATTCCATCATAACATATCATGATTTACAATTTGATAATGCATTCAATTCGAGTGAAGGTCAAGAAGAGGAAGTGGTTGAAAGAATGGATCAGAGCAATGATCTATTGAGTTGTGAACAAATTTCAAATCTGTTGACCACTAAATATTAGAGGTGTGCACATGTGGATAACTCTCAGTTGTTATGTGCTTCTCATATTGATTTTGATAGTGATGATAATCTTCACTATGCAAGGTATGATGCATGTGTTTTTGATCTTCCTTCTAGTTGTGAACTAGCTGGTCAGTATGATGATAATGTGGATGAAGGCAAGCAACCATTTAATTGTAATAATGCATTGTATGATGAGTATGAAAGTGTGCATGCTCATGCAAACTCAAAAATATGTTAAATTGATGAATTTGAAGTAGCAGATGACCATGAGGTTTGTGCATCCAATGAGCCAAGTCTTGAGAATTTAATGCAGATTTGGACAAGTCTTTGTTTACCAACTTGAATGAGCCTAGTCATGAGTCTTTGAATGTGGATATAGATGTTGATTTCAATGAAAAATTAGATTGGACTTCTGAACCATAATTTCTCATTTTGGAGCAAGCTTGGGATGTTGAAGATGTTGATATGTTATGTTTAGAGGATGAAAAAGTGACTAAGGATGAGGATAAGTTAAAAATCTTTGATCAGTCTTAGTACCAGCATGATGGAGGACAGTTACAAAGTGTGCCAATAGACAAGTGTATCTCTTTGCATACACTTGGAGATAGTTTGCATGATGTGCAAGATCTTTTGGTAAGTTCTTGTGATAGTTTCACCTTTGACATGCAAATTAGTGATCAGATTGAGCTTAATAGTACCAGCCATGTGGCAGAATGTGAGTGCTACTTTTTTCAGCTGGAAGGATTTTTCATAGAATGTGGCAATGTGCAAAACATTGAAGAATGTTTTTTTCGACTTCAGAATGATTTATATGATGAATATGATCAGTTGTTGCCACATTATAATTAACATTTTGAGAGTGTTCTTGAATTTTAGATGAATAATGATTATGAATATGTTGATAATGTTGTATATGATGGGTTGTTAGGAGATGCCAACATGTATAATCAAACAAATGGCAGTAGTGTGGCATATGTGATTTGGCTACCATGTGACAATGGAGTCAAACAAGGAGAAAGCTTCCACTTATATGAAGGTAGCCTCATACTTGTGTTTGCACAAATGCAGTCATTCATGTTGTTGTGGTTTGACAGAGGCAAGCATGAGTTGAGGGAGATTAGTTCCTTTATCAAATTGGTGTTTGAAAAAGGTAAATATTGACTCCCCTTTTTCATTTGGTGGCCTGGGGTCCCCAAGTGAAGTTAAAAAAGAAGGTTGAATAAAGGAGCAATTTGACAGTACCTGATGGACTCAGTATTTGGTCTACTCCCCAGAGATCTGGAATCTTGCTATGCCCATAGGGAGCATACATCCCTAGTCGGAGCCACTGTTGGGACTGCCAAATTTTGCAAATTTGTGTTGGTGTGAATAAGTCGTGTACCTAGTTTATTCCTTTACTAGGGACTTAGGGGACTTAATTCACATGTTAAGTTTACTTAGGATATTAGCTGTATCTTCTAGAAGTCTTAGTTGTCTTATCTAGACTTTACACTTTCCTAGGTAGTTATTAGTTAGTTGTCTCATGTGATAGGATTAAGAAACTTGTCATGATCTTGTCTTATCCTATCTCTCATCCTTGCCTTTATAAGCAAAGAATCTCTAGCATATTTTGCATTATATTGTATTGCATAGATCATATTGTATCATATTCCAATCCTTGTTTGGTGGAATAGCATCTTCCATTGTTACTTCTCTCTATCTCTTGTGGAGGTTATTTGGTGTTGTAGATTGAATATCTTGGGTTGATCACTTCAACATGATATCAGAGCTTTGAATCTGGCAAGCCCCTTCCATTTTTTCATTAGAGAGTTTCCATCAATTTCTATTGTGATTTGAGTTTCTTGTATCCTATATTGCATGTTTTCATTTTGGTGATATCTAGTGATTGCAATGCTTTTGGCTATAGTGGCAATATTTTAGGCTATCCCATTGTATCCAAGAGGCTTGAGAAATTCAGATTTGACTTTTGTTTCACTCAATTTGGTCACCATTTGCATTTTTGGCAAAGAAGGGTTTGGAGCTCAGATCTAGTGAATCGCTTTTTACAAGAGCATTTTTGGCAAAAAATAAGCCTGCCATTGCATCTAGGTGGCTTTTTTTGAGTTTTTTGATATATAATTTTCCTATATTCGACAAAAGTTGTTTTCATGACAAAAAAGTTTTAGCCGAGTTGTACGACCCCCTAGCTTGCAAGGTACGACATCATTAGAATTTTCTTTTTAAAAAATTCTCCATCATTTTTTAATCAGAGGCTTTGTTATTTTTTATTAAATTATTTTAAAAAAATTAGAAGTTTCAAGCACTTATAGCTGCCCACATAGTTCTGCGGGGCTTGCAGCTTGGGAGCCGCCTGCATAACTCTTAAAGACTACAGACTATTGTTAATAGACCAAAAGTTCTCTTTAACCGTGATCTCCATTCAATAATTTTTGTGACTTCTCCTAAACCACCAGCAAACCGCCACGTGAGCCCAAATCGCCAGCGCCAGGTTAACCACCAGGTTTCTAGCTGCTACATGTGAGTAGGAGACAACAAGCCACCGACAGTTTTCTCCAAACTGCCATTTTTTTTGCCTCCTAACAAGACCCATTCACATGGAGAACCAATCGCTAACCTTGGGGGCTAAGTTTTTTTGCTTGGTTAGTGTTCAAGTTTTGCCCCTGATTAGTGTTGAAGGTGCCTTTTTTCAGGCCTTTTTTTCAATTTTGCATAAATTTTCACCACAGTGTTGAATTTTTGAAAACAAGATATCATCGGAAAGATGGTTTCACGAACTTCACAGTGGTGCAGGTGATTTTTCCATATTTTGATATTTAATACCAGGTTTTGTAGCTTGAAGGTAAAAGTGCATTTATTGCTTGTCATTGGCATAATTTTTGCAAACGAAGTCAAAATTTGGAATTTTTTTTTTGAAATTGCTTAGAAAATCTCAAGGAATCTGTTTGTAACCTACATTTTCAATTTTGGTAAGCTCTTTTTATACAAATTGTAAAAATCACCATCTGTGGTTGATTTGAGCTTGTCACTTGTACAAATTGCAAAATTTCTTCATTGTAATTTGTTGGGGGGGTTGCAAATTGAGTTCTAATACATTTTGGAGGGGTGAAAGACACAATTTAAGTTCCACATTGTCTTCTTTCTTTTGGTATTCATGGCAGATCTAAGGAAAATTGAACCACTCACTCCACACAATTATCATACATGGAAGCTAAAAATGACTTAATTGTTACAATCTAAAGGTCTATGGCCAATGTTAGATGTAAAACAACCTGAATTTACAAGGGAGTGTGAAATTTTTTTCCATAGATGTAAAATCGATGAAGCAAAAGGGCTCATTGGCTTACATGTATCTGATAATTCGTTGTTTCATATTTCATAGTGTAAAACACCTAAGAATGTTTGGGATAAACTTGAAGAATTATATGGTAAAACAAATCATTTCAGAGCCTCACAACTTCAAGAAGATCTACAATCACTCTCTCTAGATGCATTTCCTTCAATTCAAGATTTCCTTGCACAATTCAAGATGATTTTGTCACAATTGAAAGGATGTGGGCATGATATATCTAGTGATGAATGTATCTTCTTAATTTTGTCTAAGTTAAAGGGCCCTTATCAAGTGTTTTATTCTACTTTCTATTCAACTATAGATGCAATGGGGAAATATTATAAAATTCCTACTTTTGAGTTGTTTTGTGAGCATCTTACTAGGGAGGAGGCCAAGTTGATTCAGTTGGATGCACTACCTAGTTATAAGAATCATGCTCTAATGGATCAATCATCCAAGGGTAAAGGAAAGAATAAGAAGCCCAAGGTAGAATCATCTTCAAGTAGTGAGAATCCCTCCAAACTGAAGCCGAAGAACAATAAAGTCAAAATCCATATTCTCCTTTACCTTTGGAATTCTTCTTCCAAGTCAAGAAAAAGAAATCTTTCTTTTTGCTTATGGCCCAGGCAGCAATGTAACTCGTTGTTTAATATGTTGACCTTGGAAGCTATGAAAGAGCTGACATTTGGGTGGCTGGCCCTCAGTTCATTGCAGTGGTTGGGTGTTCATGGGTGTATTCTGATCACTATCGTTTATCTTCCGGTTAAGTTCTCAGCCAGTTGTGTTGCTCATGCTGATTCCATTGAACATGGTTGCATAAAAGATTTGGGGAACTTGAACTAGAAATATCTTCAGCAGATGCAAGCACATGACTTAGTGGTTGGTCTTCCAAAGATAACTTGCACAGATGGTTTTTATCAAGGTTGTGTTCTTGGAAAGCAACATCAAGACCATTTTCCTAAGGGTCAAGCTACACGTGCAACCACACTCTTTGATTTGTTTCATAGTGATCTCATGTCATTCCCAACTCCTTTTTCAGGGGATAAGTATATGCTAACATTCATTGATGATTTTTATTGCCAAATATGGGTCTATTTTCTAAAGCTCAAGAGTGAAGTTCTCACTAACTTCAAGACCTTCAAAAATTTTGTGGAGAAGTAGTCAAGTTTTTCTCTTCAATAGATACACACAAATAATGGGGGGAGTATGTCAATCGGGAATTTCAGGATTTTTGCAGTGAGCGTGGTATTCTTCATCAACACATAATTCCTTACACTCCTCGACAGAATGGTGTGGTGGAGAGAAAGAACATGACTCTCAGGGAAATGGTGAATTTTATGATTTAGTCTAGGTCGATGGTTCCATCATTTTGGGTTGAAGTTGTCAATTGTGCCAACTATATTTAGAACCGTATGCCCCAGAATATGACCCCTAAGGAGGCATGGTCTCATCGCAAGCCTAATGTATCCTTCTTCAGAGTATTCGGTAGTGAGGCTTGGGAATTCATTCCAAATGGTTGGCATAAATCCATGGAGAAGAAGAGTTAGTGATACATCTTTGTTGGCTATTGTGAGGATGTGAAGGCATACAAATTGTTTGATCTTGACACATGAGAGGTTCATTTCTGACGTGATGTTTATATTTACTTTGCTGAGACCTTCACCCAGTTAGATCCTCCCTCAACTTATTCTTCATCACAACCTACTCAATCTTCTTTAGTTGATGATGTTTTACTACTTGACGAAGATTTTGATGATGGTCTTGGTCCACGTCCTCCTTAGTCAGCCACTAAGCCATGATGGGCTTGAGTTACTCTTGAGGAGGTTGGTCCTCTTGTTGGTGATCCCTCAAACACTCATTGCACTCATTCTTAGACTTCAGGAATTAGTCTTTTGAGTCATGTTTCAGATGATCCTCAGAAGTTTTTAGATGCTTTAGGTATTCTAGAGTGGGATAGTGCTATGGTTGATGAGTATTCTTCTTTGATAAAGAATCATACTTGGGATCTTGTGCCTCTTCCTAAGGGAAGAAAGTTGGTTCGGTGCAAGTGGGTGTATCGTACCAAGTATGCAGCAAATGTTTCTATTGAAAAGTACAAGGCTCATCTTGTTGCAAAGGGGTTTTCTCAGGTTGAAGGAATTGACTATTTTGAGACCTTTTCTCCTATTTCCAAGATGGATTATATTCGCCTTGTCCATGCTATAGCTGCATCACAAGGATGGTCAATGTTTTGAATGGATGTGAAGAGTGCTTTCTTGCATGGGGATCTTCATGAGGAGATCTATATGGATCAGCCACTAGGTTTTGTGTAGGAATCTTCACTTGTTTTCCAGCTTCGACATTCATTGTATGGTCTCAAACAAGCCCCTTAGGCTTGGTATGAGAAGATGGATAGTTTCTCGATTTCTTCCGGCTACACTCACTACCATTATAATCCCACAGTTTATACTCATAGACATGGAGAGGATCTACTGATACTTGTGCTCTATGTGGATGATTTGATTCTCATAGGGAGTTCTACTTCCATGATTCAGAGTACATTGTGAGAATTGATGGAGCGATTTGATATGACTGACCTTGGTCTTTTGCATTAATTCCTTGGTCTTTAGGTTCATTAAACTTCTGAGGGGATCTTCATTTTCCAGCAGAAGTATGCTCTTGATTTGCTTCAAAGGTTTGGAATGGTTGATTGCAAGCCTGCCCCTACTCCATTCCGGTCAGGTGTTGTACTGTCTACCAGTTGCACTACTCCTCTTGTTGATCCTACCTTGTATCGGTAGTTGGTTGGCAGTCCTTTTTACTTGACACATAGTCATCTTGATATTTCCTTTTTGGTTGGACTTGTCTCTTGCTTCTCAAAGGAGCCTCATGAGAGTCATTGGAAGGCCACCAAATGTATCTTGAGATACATTCAGGGCACTACACATTTTGGCATTCACTACACTTTAGGTGCATCTGAGATAGTGGGCTTCATTGACTCAGATTGGGTTGGTGATGTCAATGATCAAAAGTCTACTTCTAGCTTTGTCTTTTGCCTTGGTTCTGGTCTGATTGCATGGTCATGCAAGAAGCAGACTACTATTGCATTATCATCGACAAATACTAAGTATTGAGGTGTAGTTTTGGCTAGTCAAGAGGTTTTGTGGCTTCGTCAGTTGATGTATGAGTTTGAATTTCCTTCCACTCAGCCCACTACTCTTTGGTGCAACAATCAGAGTGCCATCCATATCTATCACAACCCAATGGAGAATCAACGTACTAAGCATATTGAGATCCACATGCACTTCATCGGGCAACTCATCCAAGATGGTGTTCTCAGCTTGGAGTATTGGCCTATAGATCAACAAGTTGCAGACATCTTCACTAAACCTTTGGCATTGCCTCGTTATCTTCAATTGCGATTGATGCTTGGGGTTAAGGAAGTTTTCCTTGGGGGCTCTTGAGGATTCCTCCTTTATTTTTTAGTTTCTTTTTTTCTTTTTCTCTCTTTTGGAGAGGATTTTTTTCCCACTGGGTTTTTCTCCTTTTCTCCGCTTATGAGAGTTTTTTGTTTTGTACATGGGTACCTCATCAGGCCTAGTTTTCGGGACCCATCTTTTGCATTCTGCATTGGTTTGTTCCTCCCTAAGTTGCACTTAAGGGGGGCTGTTAGTGTTAATATGTCTTGTACCTAGTTTATTCCTTTAATAGGGACTTAGGGGACTTAATTCACATGTTAAGTTTACTTAGGATATTAGTTGTATCTTCTAGAAGTCTTAGTTGTCTTATATAGACTTTACACTTTCCTAGGTAGTTATGAGCTAGTTGTCTCATGTGATAGGATTAAGAAACTTGTCATGATATTGCCTTATCCTATCTCTCATCCTTTCCTTTATAAGCAAGACATCTCTAGCATATTTTGCATTGTATTATATTGCATAGATCATATTTTATCATATTGCAATCCTTGTTTGGTGGAATAACATCTTCCATTGTTGCATCTCTCTATCTCTTGTGGAGGTTATTTGGTGTTGTAGATTGAATATCTTGGGTTGATCACTTCAACAATTTGAAATGCCCATTTTGAAAATTTTTCCTTTGCAGATTTAGAAGTGCACTTGAAAAATCTTCCCAAGTAACCTACTTTAGAGGGTCATAATTTGACGCTAATTGATTTTCATGCAAAAACCCTTTGTGGAAACACTCATGTGACATATGTGAACATTCATGTCAATTTTTAGCTTCCCATGATGAGTTTTGATAGGGTTTTGAAAAGCGAAGCTAGAGGGTTTTGGCACTTTTCTACTACTTGCAAACCTTCAATTCTACGAAGTAGCCTCTTGTTTAGCTGATATTTCATAGCTAGATGATCTTCATGAAAAAAGGATTGTTTCTCTCCATTATCCTTATATTCATTTGCTCCCATGTCAACTTCTAGAGTCTCATGATCTAATTTGCTATTTTTTCAAGATCAAAAACAAATGCAGTTTGTTCTAATTTTGCATATGCATTTTTTTATAACATTTCAAGGTGGTCAACTTTGACCCCTAATATCTCGTGAAGATTGATGATTGAAGCAAATTCCTCTTGCACCTATGCTTAGTGTACCTAAATGAGCGTATCTTTCCAAGGGAAGCCTCTTAGAAGTTGATTTGATATTTTTTTCAAAATGGTGACTTGGTCAGTTTTAATTGGTTTTGAGCAACTGCATTTGCAGAAAATTATGACTGAACAACTTTGACATTGCGTATATTTCACCTTGTGATCTATTTTTTTGATTCTTCTATTGAAATCCTTTCTTACGTCAATTTTTTGCATTCTTGTAAGTTTTTATGTCTCCAGGAGGTCGTTTGACTAGTTTTCTAGACCGATTCCAGAGCCCACCTAACTAATTTTGACCATAGTGCAAATATGTCACCAGATTTTAATGGAAACCCACTTCATCGTTTCATCTTTGATGCATTCAAAAGTTTCCTTAGACCCATTCAGGTTGAACAGTTGTTTGAAAATGATTTTTTTTAGTCAGGACCACAAGGGGACCTGACTTATGGCTCACAATTTGAGGACAACTTACTAATCAAGAGGGCAAGAGTTCATAAATTTTAAAGTTCTTACAAGAATACAAATAGGGAAAATATAAGGTGCCTAAAGATGTTTTCATTGATTTTTTTACACTCAATGAAAAACCAAAGTAGTAATTTGAATTACTATTGAATGTTGCTTGGTTGTTTGCACAATTATAGGGTACTTGAAAGTGGAAGTCTCCTATGTAGACCAATACATCTCCACTGATACCAAAGGGATATCATGTTTTTTTCATGTACATTTCCTAATACATCTATTAGAGGAACATATCAGCCTCATTGAGATGGATGGGGAAGATTCATGGAGCCATTGACCTCAAGGATGCCTATGGTGGTGACAAAATGAAATTGTGAAATAGAGCCTCAAGTAAAAAGAATCAATTTTACTTTTTACAAAGCTTGATATTCTATGCCTTCTCAAGAATGTGGCTTAAACAATAATTTTTCTCGATGAATAAGATATAGTCATTTGGGTAGATATTCATGTAAAGTATGGAATAAAAAAGGTACATACGAAACATTTGAAAAAATGCCTGAAGATTGCTCAATTTGCTTGACAAATATCTCAATGAAATGTGACATATTTAGAAAAATGTGGAAGCTTTTACTCGTGAAGAAAGTGCAGAGTATTGAGGCCAAATGGAAGTGAAAAATTCTCCTGTCGAAGGATGATTTTATTGGAGCCTTGCAATCCAAAGATGAGACTTACAAACTAATCCAAAAAAAAATGATGCTGAAAGAACACAAGATGTTGTAGTGGATGGTTGGTGTGAAAAAAGGAGGCCGATATAGAAAATAGATTGATTGGAACATCTGGTCGAATGCAATGTGTAGCATGGATAGCTAATGTGGTAAGTGGAGAGTGATCTGAATGATGCATCAATGCAATGGAAAGAAGCTCGAGCTATTTGGAGGAGTAGTTCATGCGCCAGATAAAGGGCTAAAGGAACTCGAACCCTGCTCTAATGGTGTCAGTGCAACTTTTATGTTTTTGGACCTCATATAAAGAATTCATCATCTCATCAGAAAGGGGATTAATCTAGTGAATGTGGCATGGCCTCACATGTTAAAAGGGCTCTAGAACTGCGTTGCATAGTGTGGCAGAGGAACCATGAGATGTACACACTTGGAAGAGACTTTTGTAAGGAGTTCCCATGTTAGTTGTAAAGAGATTGATCTATTGCAAATGGGACGCCATCTCAAGGAAATGTTCCCACTACAAAATGAAGTTACCACTATACATGCTAAACAGGGGCAGCCACTCAAGTTTTTCAGCCTTGCAGTGAGTAGTTCGATGAAGGAAGAAGGTTGTGTTTTACTTGGATTACTATGGAATTAAGTCACAACAATATTTAGTCTTGCTGGATGGCTGCATTCTGGCTAGTGTGAGAAAGGGGCATGTTCCTGTAATAAAATGTATCAAAGTGGTCTAGGGAAACTCTCTATTGGAGCACAAAACAGAGGTAACCTGTCTTGGGAAAGCTCGATAACTGCAATGCCAGATATTTTCACAGTAAAGAGGAACTCAAAGGCGCAAAAAACAAGCTGAAAGAGGCTCGATGGAGGGGTGACCTTCGTGACAAGTAAAGGAGACTATCATAGCTACACAAGGGCATGAAGTTCGGTGCATCAAGTGAACGAGAGAGGGGATTGATGGATGCCACAAAGTAGTGTGTGAAAATTTTGAAATGTTGACATTATAGAGGGAAGCTCGGCATGATTTGCAGTAGAGATATGAACATCCATGAAAGTATAGAAAATAGTGAAGTAGATTTTGTAGCTTTATGTAAGAGTTCTTTTTGAAATGAAGGAGGATGCTCGCAGAAATGTCATTGTTTTATTTTTGAGCTAGAATGTATGTTGAGAGAGGCAGGGCCCCATGTTGAATGCTATAAAAATTTGTTTAGAACTGCCATGAATGGAGGAAGTTTGTTCTGGAAACACCATGGTTTGAGTGTTTGGAACCAGCAACAAGAGAGATTACGGAAACAAAATGAGATAGACAACCAAGATTGAAGGATTGGTGTAGTGAAATCCTAGCCCTTAATCGCAGACTTCGCGAGACTTTTGATGATGTCAGGGAAATTGGTGTGAGGCTCACGAGATTGTGTCACGTGGCTAGCAGGCCCAGTAAAATTTGAAGGCGCGGGTGTAGCTTCATTTTTCCCAATGGAATTATTGAAAGTGACCTCCATTTGATTTTAGAAATGAAAATCATTTAAAAGTAAAATATTCCCGATGATCTTTTCAAATGAAAAATCAATAGAGGGTTGCCCGAGGTTTTCTAAAACATTTAAAAGAATATTGTTTTAAATGTAATGTGAAAAGGTTAAAGAATAGGCATGGGAAATATTTTGTTGTTCCCTATGAAAATAAAAATCTTCATTGCATTTAATGTGGAAAAGATTTAAATGCCCGACAAATATTTTGAAATCCCTCCACCATTTCAATTTCAAAGGGGTGTAGGTAAAATTTATTTTATCCAATTTCATACTTTTTCCATTTGAAAGGTTCTAGATAAAAATGCAAAAAGGTGGATTAAATAAAGGCATGAACACAAATTTTAAATGCAATATAAAATTGAAAATTAAGAGACACAGTTAAAGGTGAAAAGCATGGGTAATGTTTTGTTTACCTAGTGATAAAAATTCTCAAAGCCTTCATTTTCCTTTTAAATAAGATACAATATTAAGGTGCACGGGGAGACTTTTATAAAGTGAATTCATTATTCATTTTATAACGGAGACTTTTATAAAGTGAATTCATTATTCATTTTATAACGGAGACTATGTGTTGGGTACATAAATGTAAAAATAATCTTTTAGTGCACATGTAAAATTGGTAAAGGAAGTAAACAAGAGTTTTCACGGGAGAATTTTCTCTTAGCTGCAAGGTGAAGACTTCTCACTAAGGAGTGAATTTACTACTGCAAAATATAGGAAAAGTTTGTTGCAAAGGAAGAGAGAAGAGAGAGGCTTTACATTTTGTTGATTAACAATGGATGGATCTTCCAGATGTCATCAACGAATCAGCTCTCGGGCTTCTTCTATTTATTTTTATTCTCATTCTTCTCTCATTTTATAAGGGCTCTGAATTTTTGTATGGGTTGGGTAGATAGAGAAACGCTGAGTCTTTGTCATAATTTGAGTTTGTAAGCTATAATTGCTAATTTCATGAGTAAATATCAGCGAATTTGTGCAAGAAAATCATAAATGTCATCAAATTGTCTTTGAATTTTTACATTTTAAATCATATGAGTTCAATAATACAAAGTATGTTTGGATTTTTCATCTCAATTTCCTTGAGATTGTATTATTTGTTCATGGTTCTATTCCAAAGAAATTGTTAAATTACTTTGAGCAGATAATTGTGATTTTAAGTGTGCAGGGTGGATCTGATAAGAAGAATTTAATTGACAACAAGAGTGGATCTATTGGTGTAATGCATTAATAGTTTGAATCCACTGGTTGAAGTTTATTTGCTGATGAATTCTCTTTGGGATTATGCATTTGACTCCATGGCCCAAAATTAGGCATTGATCTGTCATTTAGCTTAATGCATTCTTAGAAACATTTTAAATTCAAAATCATTTTAAATCCTTATTGTTTGGTTGAGGTTTGGTGTTGAGTTCTCCCTCAAAATTTCTAAGTGATTATTGAGATACCACAAATATAGCTAGATTTGAGGTTGTCAATGCTTTCCTTGGTATATTTGAATTGGGAACTATCTGCTATAAAAAGCAATGTCTGGGTATGATTGAATTGAGTTTTAGGTATTGGAAAGGGAGACCCACCTTGGTCCTGCAAAGCCAGAAGTGTAGGAGATTTCATTCTTTGACTAAATCTTGTTAGTTGGCCAAATCCCTCTTTGAGTATGAACATAAGAAATTGGCTATTGTTTAGAACTCATTGGCCTAGTTCGATTTGGAACATCAACATGCTCTAATGATATTGGTTATAATTAATGAAATTAGAGTTAGATGTACTCTTATTGATAATGGATTAGGTCTTAATATTTGTAGTAGGTATATTCTAGATAAACTTGATGTGGATAATAATTTTATAGAACCTAATGATCTTTATATTTGTGGCTTTGAAAATGTTTGTAAGCAACCATTGGGTATGATCATGCTACCCATCAAGGTATGACCTATGATTTTTCCCACCCCTATCCATATCATACCAAGACCTCTTTCATATAATCTTCTCTTAGGTAGATTGTGGATTTATGCCATGAAAGGAGTCTTATCTTGTTGCAATCATGGATTGAGGGACCAAAATTAGGACTATCCAACCTTGCAGCAAGAGTAAGCACAACAAAAACTCAATGAATAAGAATATAAACACATATGGAAATAAGAGAATGATCAATTATTCACTAGCAACATGCCCTTCCTTCTGGCTTACAAAATTACAAAATTATAGAATGATCTGTTGTTAAAGCCCAAAATACAATGCAAGTCAAAGCCCTTATCTACTACCTATCACTCCTAAGGATGATGATGAATCTAATGACGATCTCCAATTCAACTACATAATGCTTCTTTATACTATTTCCTCACTCCAAAAAAATTCAACATCACCCTCAAGAGGTCTCAACCCCAAAGTTGATGAAACATGTGAAGGTTGACCCAAACATATGAGTTTTTGTTGATCTTTGAAAAAAATGATGCAAAATGGAAGTAAGGTATTTCGATGAATGTGAATCCTTATGAAATGGTCTCTTGAGCTCTTCAAGTCACATAATAGGTCCGCACACTTGAAAAGGAAAGACTAGTCAGTGAATGCTCTCTATCCAAACATAACTAATAATTTGTTAGTGATAACTGTGTATTGGAGTCTCCAAAACACTTGAGTTCTGGATATGATGTAGATGTTTCCATGAAGATCAAATATCCTACTCCACAAGCTTTGATGTTACAATATGGTGTAATGTGGTATGCAATACTGAGACTGGATCTAGACAGATAACTATTAAAATGCAAGAAAACATGAATGTAGATATTTTTGGTTGATGCAAGATTTCTTGAACCTAGGATGCTCCTGCAATAGACACTTGAGGTTGAAGAAAAGTGAACCTTTCAATTTCCTGGGGCTAGAGGAAAACCAATGTGGTCCACCTTAGCCTGAGAAATCCATGATGAATCTTCCTCTGGTATTCCTTTCCATTTGACTAGATATTCTTTGTATTTCCTTCCTTTGGCACTGTGTCCAATTTTGTTGTCTAAAATTTCCTCAATCTCCTCTGGATGATGTGTTATCTGGTCTGACAAACCAACTTCTCTATCCTTTGGTGACTCTCCTTCATGGTATTGGTATAGGTTTGTAATGTTGAATATGGGTGTTATGCCAAATTCCTCAGGTAGTTCCACTTCATATACATTTCTAGAATCAAACTTCTTGATGATCTTACATGGTCCAAACTTCTTGATCTTTAACTTATTATATGTCCCAACTAGAAATATTTCTTTTATCAAATATACCTCTCCAAATGCAAACTCCTTATGCCTTATCTTCTTGTCTGCCTTCTCCTTGTAGGTTTTGATCATATTCTCTAGATGCTCCTTGAATTGAGTATGCATTCTCTCCATGAATCTTGCAAATTCTTCTACCTCTGCACTCCTTTTATTCTCCATACTGATATCTCTTAACTCTGCCACTCCTCTAGGTTGTTGTCCTATCACAATTTCAAATGGTGTCTTTCCTATGCTCCAGTTTGCTGAATTGTTGTATGAAAATTCTACTTGCAGTAGTATCAAGTCCCAATTTCTTACTTTACCTTCAGTCAAATAGCTCAACAAGTTTTCCAAACTCTTCTTTACCACTTCTATTTTTCCATCTATCTGTGGGTGAAATGTTGAACTATACTTTAGTTCTGTCTTCATCTTTTTCCACAATGTTCTCTAGAAATACCCAATGAACTTACTGTCCCTGTCTGATACTATACTCTTTGGTAGTCCATGTAATATCGCAATCTCCTTGAAAAAAATTTCTGCAACATGTACTGCATCACTGGTCTCCTTACAATGTATGGAATACACCATCTTGGAAAATCTGTCCACAACCACAAATACATAATCAAATCTTCTTGATGTCTTAGGTAAACCCAACACAAAATAAATGCTTATGTCCTTCCATGGTATGTCCAGTACTATCAATGGTGTATACTTCATAGTGTTCTGATTATTTCCCTTTGCAACTTAACAAATTCTACAACTTTGAACATACTTCCTGACATCATTATACAACTATGGCCAAAAATAGTTTTCACTCACCAATGCTATAGTCTTATCAACTCCAAAATATCCTAGACTATTCCTCCAAAATGCTTTTCCTTGTTCAAATTCTCTCTCATTGAACTCCTAGGGATGCATAATTGATTGTTCTTGAACAACATACCTTCTTGAATGAAGAAATCCAACCATCTACTTCTATTTGTCTCCACCAATTCTTTGCGAGCCTTTCATGACTCCACAAAATTGATGGCATCCTTATACATATGCTTCAGTTCCTCAAAACCTAATACTCCAACTCTCATCTCTGTCAACAAACTCCTTCTCCTACTCAATGCATTTGCAACCTTGTTTGACTTTCCACTTTAGTGCTTCAACATAAGTGTGTAACTCTGCAAGAATTCTTCCCATCTCATATGTCTTTGGCTCAACTTTTACTGACTATTGAAATATTGTAAAGCTTGATAATCCATGTACAACACAAACTCCTTTAGTAACAGGTAGTTTCTCCACTTCTTCAAGGCTTGTATAATTTCATAGAACTCCTGATCATAAACTGAATATCTCCTCCTAGCATCATTCAATTTCTCATTGAAGTAGGCTACTGGTTCTTCCTTCCTAACTTAACACTATAACACAGGAAAAAAAGAGAATATTAAAGCAACACAATGCAATAAACTCAAATCTAACCTACGCTAACAACAAAGAACAATGGAAAGCTTAAAATATAAATAACATAATGATCTCACTGAATATCTACGTAATTCCATGCATAACCTCAATTGTCCTTCTCCATTTTTTTGTCGTATGATAATTTCCCTCATATTTCTCTTAAGTGCAAGTATAGCCTATGATAGTGTTATTAGCAAAACATCGAAGATTCAAAAAGTAGAGTGCTTCCAAAAGTCATAAGATTTTGGGAGGAGTAATAATGATGAAGGTCAAGCCAATTCATAGAAAATATGGTTTTCGAATGATAGGCTTAGATTGAAAGATAGACTGACGATTTAGATTAAATATTGTGACATTCATTGAGATTAGTGTCAGTAATAACATGAGTTGTAAAGCATAAAAGGTGGGGATTAATATTAAATGATAATTTAATCTTTAGTTGAAAGTGTTTGAAAATTAGAAGAATAATGATTGCATGTAAATGATAGAGATTATCATAGAGGAAATGGTTTGTTCGAATGCACAAATGAATGAATTAAATAAATAAATTTATTTAATTAATAAAATTTTGCACACAAAAGAATAAAACTAGATAACTAACTGATTAGGATAGAAAGTATATTCATTAGAGATAATCAGATATTAAATCAGGAGATAACTAACTAATTTAATTAAATATTGACTTAAGTGGTAAATAACTAATTAGATAACTAAGTGATTACCTAATTTAGAATAAAATGCTAGGAATAATTATTTTTATGAATTAAATGATAATTTAATTCAACATTCAAAGTTTGAGGATTAAATTAAATAAATAAACATTTATTTAACTAACTCAAGAAAAGGTTAAAGAATAATTAAATAATTTTAAATGATTATTTAATTATAGTTGGAAATGTGATGAGAGTAAATTACATAAGAATTTATTTAATTTTAGAAAGAGGATAACTTAATTAGTGACATAATTAAATAAATAATATTTATTTAATTAATGAAGATTGAATAAAGGAAAAAATGATTTAATTAAATAATTAAAGTTATTTGATTAATAGAGAATAGGTGACTTTTATAAAATAATTAAATAACTTGCATTATTTAATTATGATGAAGATATTAATTATGAAGAAAATTAGAGTCGCATGCCTCTAGACCAATTTTCATTGTCTACAGTTTGCCCCTCTTTGACATAATGTCATTTAGGTGTTTGTTTCGAAGAATAAAAAAATAACATGCCCTATTCGTGTTCCGGTGTGAAATAGATAAGAGTATGCCCCTCAGGAAAAATGATGAATTTTTGAAAAATTCAAAAAAAATTGGAAATTGTCCTAATTAGGTAATTTGATAGCCAAAAGTTCAATGGT
>VDFB02156599.1:0-21917 GCA_007258455.2 Sequoia sempervirens | reverse complement strand
ACCTTGCCAGGTGCCTCTTGGCAACCGACCCATATATAATGGAATACCCAAATAATTAAAAGGTAGAGACCCAATTTGGAACCTAAGGATCTGAGAAATTCTAGACTGGATCCAAGGAGGAGTATTGAAAAAGAAGATGGAGGACTTTGCTTCATTGATTTTCTACCCTGAAGAAACAAGATAGATATCCTAGAGCATGCCTAAAGTTATTCACCTCTCTGATTCGAGCAACACCCAGTAAAGCAATGTCATCCACAACCAGAATGAGTCTTAGGAGGCAAACCATCCCCCAACTCTAGCCTCGAAAAAGTCCTTGCCTTAAGTGAGCTTTCAAAATTCTTCCCAATCCCTCACCAATAATAATAAAAGATAAGGTGACAGGGGATCCCCTACCCGAGCCCCCCTAGAAGCACCAAATAGAACAAAAGGCTCACCATTGATCAAAACAAAATAAGGCATGGACTTAACACAACTCATCACCTAGTTAACCCAATCCTCACCAAACCCAAAGGCAAGCAACATCTTTTGAAGAAAAGACCATTTCACCCTATCATAGGCCTTCGCCATGTCTAGTTTGATGAACATAGCCTTCTCCTTAGAAAGCTCCATGGAATGTGTAGCCTTGGAAGCAATAACAACCCTGTCCAAGATTTGCTTACCTGCCACAAAACCCCCCTGCTCATCAGAAATGATTTTGCTGAGCCACTGCTTAAGCCTCTCGACAATTAATTTAGAGAGGATTTTGTAAACGACATTACATAGGGTGATTGGCTTGGAAAGATCAAGAGAATCGACCCCTTCTCTTTTAGGGATAAGAACCAGAGAGGTAATATTCATTGCCCTTGACATCTGCTTGCTGCCTTGAGATTCTCTAACAACTTCCAGCAGGTCAAATTTGATAATTTCCCAAAACTCTTGAAAGAAGTCTATTGGAAAACCATTAGGTCCAGGGGCTTTCCCTTTCTTCATCTTGAACACTGTCTCCTCAACTTCTTCCAGAAGGATGGGGTTGGTAAGCATCTCATTTGCCTCATTAGACACCATCGGGGGAATACATTCCAAAATCAAGTTCTCTTCCTCATCAACAATAGGAGAGTCCTCCAAAAAAGAGTAGAAAAGTAATGAACAGCTTCTTGTGAGATGTCCCTAAGAGAAGTAAGCTTCTCACCTTGAGAAGACATCAGGTAAGAAATTATATTGCCATTCCTTTTAACTGAGTTAAAGAAGGCACTATTCGTGTCCCCCTCTTGAAGCTAATTGACCCTGGACTTTTGTTTCCAAAAGATCTCTTCCCACAACTTCCATTCTGCCACCTCCTTCATAGCGGCCTCCTCTTCTCTAAGGGAATCCTTGATAAGCCCATGATCCTTATTATGCCTAGTGATGGAGTCCAATCGAAGATGAGCAACAAACTTGGCCAAAAAAGTATTCCCAAACCGCTACCTGTTCCACTTCTTGAGTTGGAATTTCACAAATTGGAGCCTCTTGACAAAGGAATACATGGCTGTACCATGCTCAGGCATGCATCTAGCCCACCATTCTCTCATAAGACCATGAAGAGATGTCTTCCGCAGTCACATAAGTTGGAACCTGAAAGTCGGGTTCCTAGAAGCTTCCCTTCCTCTTGCAAAAAGTTTGATGGGCCAGTGATCTGAACCTTTCCATTCCAAAATCTTTGAACTAGTAGTCCAATTGCTGCCAATCCAAAAGCTAGAGACAAGGAACCTATCCAGTCTCTTTGATATAAAACCTTCCCCACACCCCCTGTTACTCCAAGTGAATGTACCATTCCCTGGTTTTATATCTATCAAATTTAGAGATGCAATATTATCTCTCAAGAGGAGAAAAGAGGGATCAAGCCTATCCACTCCCCCTTTATTTCATCCAGACGAGAAATAGCATTAAAGTTCCCAGCCAGAATCCACAGGGTAAAAGGGGCTAAGGATCTCACATACCGAATATGAGCCCATAGATGGGTCTTACTAGGCAAATTAGTAGGCGCATAAACATTGGTGCACAAGAAAAGTTCACCACATTCAAAGCTAGAAACAACCATAGATAAAGAGTTCCTACTAGAGATCAACCAAAGAGGAGAAATCTTGCATGGGTCAAACAGACAAGCAATTCCACCAGCATTGCCCTGAGCCTCGACACATTGACAATGACCTCTCCACCACAACTTAGAAGCCACACTAAACATACCTTAAACTGACAACTTAGATTCCCGAATAAAAACAACATTAGGAGAATGCACTTTAATTAAATCCTGAACAACCTTTTGTCTAGGAATGTTGTTCAAACCCCTCGCATTCCAGGAGAGAACAATCATCTATGATGGTTAGAAAAGTGGGTGGTTAATAGTCTTCAGTGAGTCTGACTCCACCAAATTCTCTCCAATTATTTTAATTTTATCCCGATCTTTCTTCCTCACCAACTTAGAGGATTTCTCTGAGCCTCCCTTTTTGAAATTCTTTTGCTGCAGTCCCAAGGTTGGTACACCCTTGCCACCTTTGCCAGACTCCTGGACTTCAGCTTTCGATCTTGACTCTAGTAAGGCCATAACTGACCCTCCACTGAATTCATCATTCTTAGGAGGGGCCAAAACCTTTGGGATCTCTTGAAATTGATTTGTAACCATTTGTACCTCACTCCGGTCATCCGCTGCCCCATTGAGACGAACAACTACCTCAGGAGCCAACTGTTTCATCCCTAAAATATTTGTATTAGAGAGCTGCTTGTCTGGATTTTCCATAAGTTGATCAAAGTCTTCCAGAGCCTCAAAACGGTTAAAAGTCTCATCATTCTGTCTATCCTTGAAGGATCTCTTCAGGCCTCTCCCCTTGTTACAGGGTTTGACAAGAGTAAAACCATCCTTATTAGTTTCCTTATTTGACATAGGGGCTTTACCTTTATCCTTTGAAGGAGGAGGGCGAGGAGCCACTTTGACAGAGGCATTGTTGGCATGCACTTTGGATGAGCTAAGTTTGGGGCACTTACTTTGCAAATGCCCATATTCATGACAAACTTGACAATGGAAAGGAAGAGCTTCGTAATCCAGTTGTTGGATCCATGAAGTGGATCCTACTTGAATTTCCGTTGAATTTGGCAATGGGTTATTTAAATCAATTTCAATACAAACTCGGGTATAAGAGATTACCTTCTTATCCAGAGTTTGTTGAGTCGGGCCAATAGGTTTCCCAAGCAGTAGTGTGATCATGTGCAGAATATTGTTCCTCCAGAACTCCAACGGCAGCCATGGCAGTCTCATCCAAACTGGGACCCTTGATGGTAGCTCCTTTGCCGGATTAAAACCAACATGCCAAGGTTTAATAAAAGCCTCACCTGATTATATAAGTAAGGCCCTCCTTCAAACCCATTATTCCGATCAGCCAAGCAAGAGAACAACACTATGAAATAGTTATTGGTTGCCTGCACATATCCCCTTCAGGGTTCCAAGTTCAAAGGACCCACAACTCCAAGAAAGGAAGAGATACCTGAAGCTCCATAAACTTGCAAATTAAGGCATGATTATTTAGATAATTAACCTCCTCGACAACCGAATCTAGTTGGATAACCAAAATAGGCTGAGACGAGCTCCTCTCCAAACACCCATTAACTTTCAGTCGCGCAAAGGTGTAAAGTCCCTTGCCTAATCTGTCCTGAATCTTTCAATTTGTGTTGTTTGACATTTTGTCAAACACTTTGCATGCAAACAATTTCTGAATATGTAAGAATTTTTTTTTTGCTTATTGTCTTGATTAAACCATGACATAGATCATAACTTATTATCAACAACATACAATTATCATGAAGTCTCTGAATATCTATGTTGACTGATGATATATTTCAGATCAGACCTAGTCTATCAGCAATGACTCAGAAAAATACAATCAACAATTCGAGTCTAAAGGTCTGAACATACAACTGACTGAATACTCATGAATTATCAGTCCAAAATGTGACATCAGAATTACCATACAGCAGATAATGACTTTCAGATGAATACAATGATTCTCCTAATGCTTACAGGAGTTGACATTAAATAGTGACATGCTCAGAAATTACTGGTAAATAAATCGATGACAAAAATGGACTGTGAACAGCTTGACTCCTTAACCAACTGAGTCTTATTACGATGGCAAAATAACTAAACAACAGCAGTAATAAAGATTGAACCTAAAAACTCTCAAACCTGGCATAGACTAGTTGATCATGGCAATGGAGGTGTCACTCAGACTGATTTCCAGTTTCCACGCATAGCTGAATTCTCCAACATCCATGAATGGCCAAGAATCTTCTTCAATATCCACAATAAGGTGCTAGAAAAATCAGACGCAGCTGCTGGCAATGAAATCGTCCCTCAAGCATGTGAATGGTGAGTAAAAATGCCACGAGCTGGGTGCAATAGACTGATAAAAACCCTCGATTCAGGTTGCCACATGTAGATAAAACAAACGCCTAGGGTTTAAGAAACCCTTGACCTCCAACAAGGCTGAATAAGCTTCAGATGCTACAATTCTTGGCTCCAAAATGAATCTTCCAACTTCAACTCAAACCCTCTTCAAAAATCTGAATAGTGATCTCAAATTTGGTCTCCACAAAAACCATTAAATTTTCCAAATAAGCTCTTGTTGGAAATCTGAGTGTTCCCCTCCACAAACTCCAACTACGGTAGATAGTTTCACTACCGAAACCGGTGCCTTAGGGTCTTCAAACCCTCAGACTTGAAAAACCTTCAAGCTCTCCCAAAAGTACAATGAGAAATAAAATCCAAGTATGCTCAAATGACTAGCTCACAGCTGCTTATAAAGAACTTTTTGATCTTCTAGAAAGATCCTCCAAGAAGCTTCTACAACAATATTATAATATTTTCAAAAGTGACATTATAATATTTTATTTTCACTTAAGTTACTTTTAAAATATCAATTAACTGACTTTATAATTTATTCTTTTATTTTAGTCATTTTAATCAAATTAATTAAAAATAAAGTTACCTTTATGATTTAATTTATTTAGATAACTTTATAAATAATTAATTTAATATTATTCCCTTACTTCACCTTTGGCCTTCGGGAATAATAAAGGCTAAAGGATCCTCTTGAGTGGTTACTGAGAAGGGGACATTACAAAAGGCCTCCTCTAAGAAGGTCCCCCACTATTTAAAGCTTTACTTAAGAAGTTCATAGCATTAGAATGATCAAACAGAGAGGAGACAACCCCCGTCACCATGTAAAGAGCCTTGCAAATTTTGCTCTAAATTTTCTGTTTGACTCCTTTGGAATTATGACGAACACTTGGTGTGCAAACTAAGAAGTGCTGATAATATGCTGATATAATTTTCTGATTGTTTTGTTTTGGTTTTGTATGTTGCCAATGACGTTTTTGAATGCTTCCAACAATGCAAGATTGACTAACAATGATATAGAAATGATATGCAGCTATTTTTTTTGTCTTTTCAAATGCATATAAGTGACTGTAAATGGAAATTGCAGCTAATAGGCATTTTAGCGAATACTTGGCATGCATTTAATTCGTGTGGATATGATGGAACAGCAACTAGGTATTTTGTCAAACATTTCTCATGCAACTTCTTAATGCAAATGATCATCTACAGCTAATGGCATTTCGTCATACACTTTGGATGCAAACTAATATGAGCTGATATTATAGTACTACTACTTGGCATTTTGTCAAACAAATAGCAGCCAACCAACAATCTTCTCCATTTGTTATTTGCAATGATTACAATGCTGGAAATGGATTCACTTAATAAGCAAGAAGAGACTTCCCTTTACATCGACTTGATTGAGACTACATAGGCAATGACTGTCACAAGACAGCGATTTAGACACCTTTCCCCAATGCAATGTGACTGAAATGTGCTTGTACAATATTTCATTACAGCAGATAATCAAGACTCAAGACTCCTAATACAAATGTATGAGTAAAGAGAAACCCGAATGAAATTGCAGCAAAGCATGGACTAGATCAATCTTCTTGAAAACCTCGTCTTTGTTTCCTCCCAAAGGCTGCGCCTAGCTTCCTTTGCTATCCTACCGAACTTCTCAAGAGCTGACTGGAATTTTTATTGCCTTCTTCCTCAAAATCGCACCATGCATATGTGTACCCCAGTCACAAGCAAAGTCTGGTTTTTATCTTCCTCAAAAACTGAAAATCATCCTTCATAGATGCGCCCAGCCAATGTGTAATGTGCCACAAATTTAACCAGTAGATCGTATCACCCTTTGCAGTGTGTGGAATGTTCCAAAAACAAAATGATAATCTCTTGAACTGAAAATGACTTCACTCAATCTATGAACTCTCAAATCGATTTCTCCTGCAACGTCCTTCTTCCCAAATAGATTCTTCCAGCTAGTGATATCTCACACGGAACTCGAATCATGAGGGTCTTAAAACCCTAAACCAGGTGCTTGAGCTATTCCATGAAAAACATAAGCATATTCAAAAGTGTGGAACAAAAATGAACTCCCCAATATATTTTCCAAGAAGGCCTGATAAAGTGAACTCTTTTTCATTAAATTTTTCCAAAGGCCATATAAAGTGACTTTTATATAGTCCATTTTAAAAATATTTCCTTCAAGTCATTTATTTACACTTTTCACAAAATCACTTTATTACAAGTGATTTAATTAATTACTCAATATCACCTTTTGAGATTAATCTGAAACTTGAGGCAAATATTAAGTAATTAAATAAATGATTCCCTCAACTCGACATTAGCCTCAGGAATTAAAGGCTGCGATCTCCTAAAGGGCTATTGTGAAGGGGAAATTACACACCATCTCTAAAAAAGATAAGTCTGCATGTCCACCCGAACCTATACCAGATGCCATAAAAAATGCTGCCCCAAAAGAAGAAAAAGAAGCCGAATGCCCACAACCCCTGCCAGAGACAACACTCCACCCACAAGCATGAAACAAAACCCCCCAAGCTTCAAACGCCCCCCCACACACCACCAACCTGTTGCAAAAGACTCCCTGCCTACACCAAACGCATGCAAAGAAAAGAGCTAGCAAAGAAAAGGACCATTGATTTATTTGAATGATTTTGAAGGAGGAGGTGATGGTGATTGGGAGATGTATCTCTTTCCAAATCACCTTCACATATGACATCTCCATTGAGTGTAGATATGCTTTAGGTATTTTCCTATAAAAGGATTCATATAGGAATGCCATAAACTTAGATACAAACATTACAGGGCATGAAGTCTAATGGGCCCTAATGATCTTCTTGTAACACACTATGATCATTGACTAGGGGTTCATTTTGTGCAGGACAATTGTTAGATGTATCAATTTTATCACAACGGTCAAATGGTTTTGGATCTATGTTAACACTACAAAGTCTACCCTTATACAAAAATGGAACACATTGATGCAACATATGGGGTACTGCTTTCAAATCATGTAACCAATGACATCAAAGAAGAATAACATGGAACAAAGTATCTAAAGTGCAAGGACTAGTTTTGGTTGAAAGATAGTAGTACTCAAACATGTCCTAGGTTTGTTGTCAAAGGCTTTAATAGTCAAGTTTGATGGTTGAATTTCAGACATGTCCACTTCCAATTAACTCCAACAATCTGTGGTATAAATGTTTAAACTAGATCCATTATCCATTAGAGATCTCTTAATAGCAAATCTTCCACATTCTATCATGATATATAAGGCACAATTTTCTTAAAGTACATCATCATGTGGAATCTTGTTGTCACCAAAACATATATCATGATTATCCTTATATCCAAGAGATTCAGACAAAGATGCTAGTAACTATGGATTAGAATTAGATGCAACATGGATTTTTTCTAAAGCTTCCTTCATTGTTTCTCATGAAACGGTGATGTGCTTGCTAAGTCCCATGGAGAAATTTTTTCTTGTGTGTTTTTCATTTGTTGATTGATATCATGTTCCTTCTTGTTAGATGTATCTTGAGGTCTAGAAGGAAGATTAATTGTACTAGGAGGAAGGTTAGTGTTAGGCAGTTAAACTTTGTTTCCTCTTGCTAACCTTTGGAATATATGTCTTACAAAGTCAAATGAATTTGGTCTAGCATGAAAGTAAGGTCTAGTTCCTGGAAAATTGACTTGTGTTTGTTGTAACCTTTGATTTTTTGTCATACAAGCTTCCACATTTAAACACGTAATGGACATAGACATAAATCTATTATCATTAGTGCTGTTCCATAATCTTGCTGCTACTCACAAGGTTGTCCTCTGGTTCTCAAACTGAAACCGGATCATTAACGATTAGAATCAGACAGATAAGCCAATTGGACTGGGATTCCATGCACATAAGCATAGGGCTAGGTGCAAGCAGGGCTAGGTATGTGGGCCTAACTATGCCCAAAAATATGCCATTTGCAGCTATATAAATGTATCGAGACATTGCCCTAAACTAGGCTCAAAACTAAATATGGAAATGCATCGTAAATGCATTTTTCACCAGTCTGTCTCCTTATGAAAGACCCAGAACCATGGCAGTTCGAATATCATTTGTTTATTACTTTTTTGGCTTGGGAAATATTGTGCAGCACTCTGCTTATATTTTGACAATTAATATTCTTGATTGCATCAGCATTTGCAACTCTTGTAATATCACGAGAAGGATTAATACATAAATGTTTTGAAGCAAAATGCATCTGAGAAGCCATTGCAACTTCTTGCCCACCTCTCTCACCATTGCTGCATAATTGCAAGCAGAATAAAGGATCTTGATTTCTAAAAAGTTGTACAAACAAGTTTTACAAATGTTATTTTGATCAAGATATCAAGAAGTTGCAAAATTCTTTGGAAAGCTGTAGCTTGTAGCAAGAGAGCAGTCCTGATAATATAACAGCAAAGTAGAAAGGGTTTCAAAGTGCTTTTGTATTAATTTTATCATTGCTTATAATGAATTCAGCTTCAAACATTTATACAGGGACACAAAAGGCTACTTTGGATAATTGGCCTCAATTACAGCCTTATTCTATGCTTCCAACACTCCCATGTTGTTGCAAATGGACCACCACTTAGCACTGCCTTTAGTACCTAATTAATGAACTAGGAATCTTAGGAATCAAAATTCTAGGCTTCTACATCAGCGATCAAATGGGGTAGCCATGCTAGTTTTTGTATCATTAGATTAGTAGTATTTCTTGGTAAATTTTGGATGAAGTGATGCAGTATGACATAGATTTCACCTAAATTTTAAGATTTATTAATTTGGATCAGAATAGAATGGACTGTAATTTACTATTTGGAAATAATACTATTCTAATTAATAATCTTGAATTCTTGAAGTTGATGATGCAAATGTTAAAATTACATTGTCGCAGCGGACATAGTGTTTGATTACAGACAGAAGGTGACCAGGTCATTTGAGCATTTACAAGGAGACTATTATATTGCGCCTGCATTTATGGTTAGTTACTCTTTGAACATTTTCTCCCCAGTTTTAGAATTTTAAGGCTAATTATTTTTTATTTTGAATTGGGGAAATTAAAAGAAATGGAAATATTTACTAGTATAGAATGGCTGGAAAATCTTTGACATTTAAAAATTGAGAAATATGTATATTGTGTTTATAGGTAGCTTTCAAGGAAAAACATAGAATTTTCCAGAAAATATACTTGGCAAGTTTTACTTGGCAGATTGATTTTTTTTAATTTTGTGGCAATTAGCCAATAGGTGAAAGAAATCCAATAAAAATAGCATATATTGAAGCCTTACTCTCCTACTTTCACTTTCTCAACATTCCGTTCACTACTAATGTGGTGGGGGAATGCCACAGCCAGCCCCAATCATTCTGTAACACCACTGCATTACTTAAAAACAAGTGAAAAATTCTCTCTAAGTAGAGTATTTGTTACATATTGCCCTAGCAAACATAATTAACTCCCTACAAGGACTCTTGGTTGCAAGAGATATAGAACAAAAGGAAAATGAATCTCTTTAGAAATTTCAAATTTGTCTTTTATTAATCCACATCTAGGAGCAAAATACTAGCTTACCTTGAAGGAGTATCTATTGAAATAGACTGATAGTTTGGATCTACTGAGGCAAAATGATTAGCCTCTAAAGATAAATTGAGGCCATAGCGAAGATACTCACCATCAAATGTGAAAGGCATCAGACAGTGGAGGTTATGCAACACAACCGACAACAAATCACAGCTTACTTGGCTATAAATGCCATAAGGATTCGTCACATTCTGTGTAATGGTGGATATCCTATGCACCACACCTCCCAAATCAAGAAGGTGTGGCTATAGGAGAAGCTTGAATGTACCATGACTATGATGCTTAGAACACAAATGAATTTGGTTTGCCCACAACAAGAGGCAAGCTATACACCACAATGGAATGGCCTAAAGATTCACCATTTTTATTTCTATGCATAATGAGAAAAGGTCCTTTTTCTTTTCCTAAATTTTAAGAGTCACTGCTCATGTGGACAAATATATAGATATAATAGTGCTGCAGTTCTCCATTGTATCTCCATTGTATATGCAACTGTTATCTTCGCTCTTTTCTCGTTTGTAGATCTACTTAGGCGTAAGTTTCTCTTCTCTTATGCTTTTCCCCCACTCACTGGTTTTTCCTTTTTTCTCCGCTAAGGATTTTTTGTACTTTCTTTGATCCATAATTGCAAGATTCAGACTTGGCAAGCTGATTTTTAACCCAGGCTTAGATTTGGTCAAGACTTGATAAATTGAAAAAACGGTGAAGAATGAAGATTTATAAGGATTTAAAACTTGTATGATGAACCCTTCAATAAATAAACTTGTAAAACACAATATACTAATCAAATAGAAGCTAGTTTGATTACATACACAAGTGTACATTGATCACATGAATATACAAGTGATTTTAGTTGCATAATATAAAATGTGTGTGCTAACTCATGGATATCAATCCATAGCATGAAAATAAATATCAAAACTAAGTATAAGTCTATGGTTTAGAGGGGCTTGCATCACTCATCCCAACATCATAGTTATATGACAAGTCTTATGTGGGCATTGGATAGGTCCTCGATGATGATGCAACCATGATATCTACCTGTGTATTAATGACACCAACATCCAAGGGGTTAGTTGGTTCTTTATCCTCCTCCTCTACCATGGTTACTTCCTTTGCTTGATCAACCCATGCAATGTCTTCCTTGTTGAAGATGGGATCATTAACCTCAATGATCCAATTTGACTGTGGATCAACCTCTTCTAAAGTGATGGGAGATAAGTTTGAAGATTTGTTTGAGATAGAGGTGAAGTTATAATGAACATAAATAATATCATTCAACTTTTGGTATTGTGCTTCTTGGAGTGTATGTGCTCAAACATACTTCAATTGCACTTGCATCTTGAAGTGCTGCATGGTTGGCTCAAGACATGAATTGCATACCTCTAAAGATTTGGCACCTTTAGCACCAAACCTTTCCCACCATGCATTTGAAATAAGAAAAAAAACTCAATCTCATTGTCCAACTTTGAGGTTTGTTTATCAATATAAAAAATTAATTTTTAATTTTTAAACTTAAGTACACCTTTGTACTCTTACCTTGTTGCAATGTTGTTGAGTTGTCTTGTATATATACCGCACAAAAAGCCCTCTTGTGCAAGTTGATGTGATGTCTCCACTCTAGTCGGTTCGGGGAGGCGGTGTGTTGTATATCTCTTAGACTCTCGTAGGCTAATAGGTTGGGTTAGAGGGTCAGTGGCATTATTTGATGGGTTTTGTCGTTCTCATCCTTTGACTTCAGTGTTTGGCTCACAGCAGGCCTTGGCAATTCAGTGATTGACAGCTTCTGACGGCATGTCAATACGACAGGTTATGAGCGAGATATTAATATTCTCGTGAAATTGAAGTGTATTAACTTTATTTAATGGAATATTATAAAGTTGATTTGACTTTATAATAAAGAATTCACTTAAATTTATTTAAGTGAAAAATTAAAACACTTTATCAAAAGGGGCGCCCATTTATTTATTCATTGACTATTGAAATGTTTAAAATACATTTTAAATGTATTTTAAAGTGAAATTGGTGTCACTTTTTGGAGATGCGTGCCTTTTGGGGTTTATAAGCAACCAAAGGGAAAAATCGAACTCATTCATTGATTATTTGATATTTTCTTCTTTGGCTTGGCTTGAGCTGGGTTTCCTTTGAGACAAGGGTTTTAGGATTGTTTATCTCTGGAGAACGAAAACTCTTCACAGATCTGTGATTGTGAGACTGTGAAAGATCAGTTGAATGATTGCAACAGCGGGGGCTTCAATTCATAAGTTTCTACAGTGCTTAATCAGGGATTTTTGTGCATATTCAGTAGAGTTCTTTAATAAAATACAGGAGGGTTTGTGAGACAGGTGCCTATCTTCATTTGGTGATCATTCCTGTTATGGCCGTTCTTTCCTTACAGATGGCGTGGTTTCTTCTTGAAAGGCGTGGCTCTTAGAGAAAGGGCATTTGGAGTTTTCTGGGAGAAACGCCTTCTTTATTGAGGGTTTCTCATCTCCTTCATTGGCGTCTAGCTGTTCCCTTCATTTGCTTCAGTTTTCAGGCTGGAGGTTGCATTCAGTTGAATTCTACGCTTGAAATTGTCAGTTTTCATCATTCTTGGCTGGCAAACTAGAATAATTTCTTATTAAAATAATCTGGAGCATTTCGGGTATGTCTGAAATTTGTAATCTCTTTGTTTCAGTTATTTAATACCTTCTGCACTTCCATTTGGTAAATTTAAGCTCAGTTCTGAGTTTTATGAGCTTTAATATGTTGCGCCCCTTCTATTTCTCTCTAGAAACTTTCTTAAAAAACTTAAAAGAACACAAAGATAATCAAAACAACAAGGGTTTGAAGAGAGGAGTCAGTTGGGCTCATCATAGTGGTATCAGAGCTCTGATCCTGCCAGCTTGGAGGGTTAGCAGATTCTATGCGGTCACATCAGAACAGGTTTGACAGGTACTACTCACGCAGGGGTCCTGGTTATCAAAGAAGTACTTTTGAACCATTTCCAGCATTTCCGTTTGATGAACAGGAGGAAGATTTTGACTTTGATAATATGGCAAACAGGGAAGAGTAAGGTCCTTCTCAGAATCGTCTTGATAATGAAGAAAGAGAGGCCAGAGATGTACTGAGAGGGATGGTGGCAGGCCAAGAACAGGTGGCGAATATCCTCCAGCAGCTTAGTACCAATGTCTAGAACTTGACAGTTCAAAGAAGGCAGAATCAGGATCAAGATCAGGAGGGAAGTATTCATGGAGAAGCTCGCAGGAATATTGCTCCAACACGCACCTATGAAAGACCCACATGCCCTACATTCACTAGAAATGAAACTAATGAAGAGGACGAGGCTGAAGAGGGTGGTGACGTGAACTTTGCAGATAACATCATGACTATGCATGATGAATGGGATGCATTACCTCCGAGAGTTAAGGATCACCTTAACTTTGATCAATTCATGAGCCAAAAGAGAGAACGTACCAGAAACACGTTTGACAGGAGGCCTAAACAGTGGAATAATGATCTCAGGCAGGCTACCAACAAAATTATGTTAACTAATTTTGATGGCAATGGTAGAGTCACAACATGTGCCTGGGTGAGTAAATTAGACACCTTCCTTACATTGCGTCCTATGACAGAGGAGGATGCTATTAGATTCGAAGCTCTCCACCTTGATGGCGTGGCCCATGATTGGTGGCACCACGGCATGGTAACACTCCACCATGACAGGATTACTTCTTACCAGGAGTTTACAGATCAATTGGTAGAGAGGTTTGACAAACGTGATCCCGAACTTTACTTCAGGGATCTTGCACAGTTGAAACAATTGGGTAGTTTAAAGTCATACATTGGAAATTTCGGTACATCATTGCCATTGTGAGGCATGTTGGCGTTAAATTAGCACCTGCGGAGTGCTGATTATAGCGATTGACTATTTCAAATGTTTTGCAACACTTCTTCCATTATTTAAAAGGAGAAGTCCCTCTACTGTACAAGGAGCAATGCGTAAGGAAGGGAGATGTAAACTAAAGTTCCTATCTTTTTGTAGCCCGGTAGGACACAAGGGTGCACAAACACAATCGCCATAGCTAAACTTTCTCACGGTTTCTCGCGGATCTATCGACTATTACTAAGCTTCTATCTATCAATACCTTCAAGGTATGAGCATGTGAGGAGTAAAGGCCGGGAATGGGTTGGTTGGATCACGAATTCACCATTTCGGGGAATATGGCCAGAATGCGAACTCTGGTATACATGGGATAAGGTTAGTACGGCAAACACTCTTCACATTAAACTAGATTTGAGACTTGCCCGGAGGAGGGACTCCTATCCGAGGTATGGGCTAGGAAATAGTTTACGAGAAACAACAATTTTACGATGCCTTGGCCAGCGAGCTTGCTAAGGAGGAGGGACTCCTATCCGAAGTGTAGCTTGGAAGTCAATACATTAAACAACAACGAACGATAACTTGTTAATAACAAATATCCAAGGAGGAGGGACTCCTATCCGAGGAGGGAAATGAAACAACGAGCTATATCCGCGAGCTTCATAGAGATTTATATTCTCAGGCTTTTAATCAGGAAATCATCCGGGAAGGAGTCTACAGTGTTGGCGTCCATTTTCCAAGCATCAGATAACATTCTCAAGAGCCGTACAGATCTATACTTGCTGTTATTGAGCCGTACCAGGTTGTTTCTGATCCGTACTGCCTTGTACCAGGCCGTACCTGTCACCTTGAGAAAAGCGCTTCATTCTTTGACCTCTAGTCTTCACATACAGGGGCGCACTTGCATCTGGATTTGATCTGGATCATCAGGCACAGGGAAAAGAAGGATTCTACTTCAGCCGTACCATTCTTGACTGTTCACAGGAGGCTGCAAATCAGGTTTTAATCTGATTATTTATTTATCTTGCCTGCATGTCAGATATCTATCATTGTAATAGCCTTAGAAAATTAATACAATGATTAGCAATGGTTTCCGGAGTCCATTATTGTTAGATCTGGACTATTTGTATTAGTTAAAGATTATTTAGTAATTTTATATCCATTTCCTTCAATTCGCAACTTTTATCAATTCATGCAAAAACACCCAAAAAAATCAAAATACACAAAAACAATCAAAAAATACACAGTTTTAGAAATCAGGGGAAACAAAGGTTTCTACACAAGATGTTATTTCGGTTATAGACTAAAGGATCTGCGAATTATCATTACGTGAAGAAGAACTGTACAATAAACAGGCGATGTTAGGACAACCACGAAAAACCCCACAATAGCTGCGAGAAGTATTTTTAGGAAAAATCTGGCACATGGGTTTTGTTCATGCTTCAATGCTGAACAAGCCCAGTTCCTCAGAATTTTGATTCTGAAACTTTTTCGGAAAAACCCCCAAAAATAGGGGCAGCAAGTTTGTTGATTCTAGAAAATTTGACCAGATGGGTTTCTCTGGAAAATTATGCTGGATCTACCCAGTTGATCTGATCTAATGTAGCCTATCACCTTTTTGAAATGTGCAAGAAAACCTAAGACAAGAAGAGAGGAAGAAGACAGAAGATAGATTGGAAGTTTTTATCAAACTCCTGGAGAAAATCTGTCTCTGAATTCAATCCTCAAATTAGCAATCTTCTTCTGCTTCAGATCTACAAGAAATATTGAAGAACGGACGAAAACCTTGGCCAGATCTGTAAATGGCATCCTTGAGAGCTTATGGTTGTTTCTTGATCATCAACCTGCAATGAAATAATGAAGTGGGATGCCTATACCTTGATTACATAGACTCAAGCCTTAGATCCACAAGTTTGGGGACCTAACTCATGATCAAAAGTGGTTTTGGCTTGATCTGAAGTTCAAAAAGGTGATTTCCACTGATCGTGGAGTGTTTTAGCCAAGTTTAACTCAAAAAATCTTGACTTTAGTCAACAACTTGACCTTTGACTTCTTCAAGGCGTCCCTTTTGATTTTTGCAAGTTCTTTTATTATTTTCTCTCCTGAATGACCTCAGTTTGATTTTGAATTTAACCTGATCTGTTGATCCTGAGATGTTGCCGACACATTCATCGCTGAGCTGGATTTGACCTGAAGAGAAGTCCCTGGGAGGCATGATTCTAAAAAGCTGAGTTTATGGCTTCAAAAGGAAGGGTGCCTTTTCCAAGAAAGGGCTCTTTTGCTTATGCCTTGGTGAATTTTCAATCTTTGTTCTTCAGCCTTTTGAAATGACCTCTCGTGCTTTGATTTGGATTTCTCGTTGATCGGAGAATCAGATGCTTTCACTTGATATCCCGCCAGGTAGCCAGCTCCATTTCGCCGAAGATGAATGAATTCAAAAAACTTGGAATTCATTTTAGGGCTCCTTTATTCAAGGGCACCCCTCATTGAAAAGAGCTCTTTTGTCTTTCAGCATGGTTATCTTTGTCTGAAAAGTTGCCTAGTTTGCTCTGGATTATCTATTGACTGTCCTGTCAGATGTCGATGCTTGCAGTTGCATTTCCGAGATCTATCTAGGCTGAGAAGGTTATCCTGGGAAGCCTTTTGTCGTTTATCAGCATCTGGAGGTCCAAAAAGAAGGGAGCCTTTCTTTTGAAAAGGCTCTTTTTCTTTGATTTTCACCTTAGACATTGGTTTCCTGATATTTCTTCAACTGCCTCTTTTCACTTCATCAGCAGTTGTTTATGATCCACTCCTCGGAAGATTTATCTATTTGTTTCGTTGTCGCGCCAGCAAGCAAATGCCGAGGATGACTGCCTTGTAAGATCTTGCAGACTGCATTTGACCTTTAAAGATCATGAGGCACCCTTGCTTGAGAAAGGCTCTTTTGACATGTAGACTTGCCTCTCCTTATTAAAGCGTTTAGAGTTAGTTAAATTTTGACCTTTTTCAATTTTGAAATCTCCTCGAAATTCGAAGATCACCATTTCTTCATGTCTCACGTTCATCGTGTATGGGTGTTTGGAAAAATGACTAAGGCATTTGACTGCATAGCCTCCTCTTGGTAGCAAGGCGTGCATTCTCCAGACTTAGTCAATTTTTAGCATTTTTCATTTTTGAAAATCCCAGACTTAGTCAATTTTCAGCATTTTTCATTTTTGAAAGTCCCTTCCGTCGCAGAGCATCTTTTCAAGCATTTTCACCATGGTTTCTTTGTTGAAGCTTTTGAAGCTTAGCTTTCAGCACCTGGTACTGGCCAATCTGCCATTAATGGCTGCAGAGGTTCTAACTTTGTTCCTGAAAAATAGAAATAGACCCACCAGAGTAAAACATGTCTTTTGATGATTCTGACTTGACCAATGTGATCGTGAAGTCTTTTAATCCTATCAAAATCATTTTCAATCATTTCTGGGAAGGTCCTATTTTCGAGGGTTTCCCTGAAAATAGGAGCGAAAAACCCTAATTTTCAAATTTTCAGAATTTTGCACGTGTGTTCTTTGACAGAAACCCACAAAAGACCTTTATGTTTGGTTTGACCCTAAACAGGACTTTCTTGACATTTAACAAAGATTTAGCTCAAATTACACAAAATGCCAAAAATTTATTTTAAGGTACAACGAGGCATATGCTCGGAGAGGAAATTTGATTATATTGTTTATGGAGGGTTTATTTGAGCCCATGAAAGGTTGGATCAAAGCTTTCAGTCCACCTACTTTACAGGAGGCCATGAGGAAAGCTCGCAGTATGGAGCTTATAGCACCTCGGAAATAGTTTGGCTCAAAGCCATCCACTTCCTACAACGATAATAAATCTAATCCAAAAAAGTTTGATAATTCCGATCAAAAGAAAAAATTTGCAGCACCTTTAGATCGAGAAACCATTAATGATTTACGTAGGAAGAAACTCTATTTTTATTGCAAAGGCCCATATGACATCAACCACGATTGCCCCCTCAAGCCTAAAGGGAAAAATAGGCATATGGAGTGGTTCTTTGAGGGAGAAGAGTTGACTGATTTTTCAGACCAGCAAGCTGCAATTTATGATACAGATGAGGAAAAACAGAAAATGAGGTAGGAAAAGAGGTTGAAATTGAGCTACAGGAAGCTCATATGTCCAGTATGCAGAGAGAAGGTTCTTTTAGACTTCGTGGGATACTAGCTGGTCAAAGAGTCATTTCTCTTTTGGATACAGGTGCAACCCATAACTTTATTGATTCTCGGTTGGTGGAGAAGAGAGGCATTCAAACTCAGCAGTTTGAAGGTATTAGAGTTAAGGTTGCAGATGGGTACACTCTCAATTGTGAGAGGATGATTTCTGATTTGCCAATGAAACTCAACAATTTTGAGTTTAAGGCAGATTTTTATGTTGTGAACATGGGAGGTACAAATGTAGTTCTTGGCATGAAGTGGCTTCATGCGATAGGAGAGTTCACACTTAATTTACGTAACATGGAGATGAAATTTAAAGTTGATGGCACAAATCATGTTCTTAAAGCCATAAAGGACAGCAATGTAAAAGAAATTTCACTCCGAAGAATGGAAAGATTGATTTAGCATAACATGGTGGATTGGTCAGCAGAATGCAGGATAATGCCTTCACAGAAGGAGCAGCAAGATTCTTCTTATCATCCAGATGTTCAGGCACTCCGAATCAAACATGCAAAGGTTTTCAGTGCTATACCACCAGGTAGACCTCCTGATAGAGGTATTGAGCATATTGTCGAGTTGGAAGAGGGCACAAAACCTATCATGATCACTCCTTACCGGCACCCCAAAGGTTTGAAAGATGAAATTGAAAAGACCATCAAAGAACTTTTGGCTATGGGGCACATTAGGCCGAGTAAGTCACCCTTTTGCTTCATCAGTGGTTTTAGTGAAGAAAAAAGATGGTACACTCAGAATGTGTATTGACTACAGGATGCTCAATAGGAAGACTATTAAAAACAGGTATCCCATACCACAGATTGACGAGTTAATAGATGAGCTACATGGAGCTTGCTATTTCTCGAAGATTGATTTGAGGACTGGGTACCATCAAATCAAGGTTCGAGAGGAGGATATTGAGAAAACCGCATTCAGATGCCACTATGGACATTATGACTTCTTGGTTATGCCATTCGGTTTAACCAATGCTCCAGCCACTTTCCAGTCCACAATGAATAGGGTTTTCCATCCTCACTTGAGGAAATTTGTGTTGGTGTTCTTCGATGATATACTAGTTTACAGCAAGTCTTGGGAGGAACACATAGTTCACTTGGATGCAGTATTGAGCATATTGGATAGGGAGTCCTTGTACGCCAAGGAATCCAAGTGTGCACTGGGATTGGGAGAACTCTTATATCTGGGTCACATCATCAGCAGTGAGGGAGTCAGTATGGATCCAGAGAAAGTTCGTGCTATCATTGATTGGCCTACACCTGAGACATTGACACAGCTCAGGGGGTTTGTAGGTCTATGCGCCTTCTACCATCGGTTTGTTAGTGGATTCTCGTGTCATGCAACACCACTGACCGATTTGACTAAGAAGGGAGCCTTTGTGTGGACACCTTTAGCACAGGCGTGCTTTGAGAAGTTTAAACTTCTCATGACTACATGTCCAGTTTTGGCATTACCAGACTTTAGGAAGCCATTTTTTTGGCCGAGGGGGCGGTAGGGATCGTCCCTTTTTGCAAAATTTTAGGAAGCCACAAAGCGAATTGGATCACGGATTGGATGGGGGCGAGTTGACTAGTCCTAGGGGCAGCTAGGGGACAGGAATGACCAAGGAGGAGGGGCGGAGACAGACGGGGGACTTTGGGGACGGCCAGGGGACGGCTAGGGGACTTGGGGACGGCCAGAGGACTTCTAGGAGTCCCCTGGCTGCCCTCGAGACAGTTAGCCATCCTAGAAGTCCCTTGGCCCTCCCTAGGATGGTCAACTGTGCCCTACATCAAAGCATGGTCAAAACAAAACAAAAAACACATTTTCATAGCAAGGGAGTGTGAACTTAATTATGTCCACCCATTAAATGAATTGGTGCCACTGCTTGTTGTCTTGAAACTTTGGATAAGTGTAATTGATACAATTATTCAATATTGGTTTATGTACTGAGGTGCCTAGATGAATTCCAGTGAATAACCCAACACTCAGTGCTTGTTCTCAATGCTACTGTGCCTCATAAATAAGTCTCACAGGTCTTACTCTATTGTGAAGATGATACATAGCGGGCCTTGGGACATCTGATCATGCAAAACAATAACATGATAACTGTGCAGATTATTTGCCTAATGCAACTCACTATCATTCTCAGAAGGTTGCACTCCCTTGTTCCAGTTATCAATAAACAAAAAAATTATCGTAAGAGTATTTGTTTTCTTAGTTCAAAATCAAGCTTTCCATTGAATAACTTCTAACTTATTCACTAAGATCAATGCATACCCAATAAACCATATCAAATTGAACACAAATGTTATATGTGAATGTTCTATAATGTATATTATGCATGCCTTATCCATGTTATCTATTGAATATTTAAAATTTCCCTATATTTTTTAAATTTTCCCTATATTTTTTTATAGTAGATCCCTGGTCCGAAAGATCGAGACCAGGGTAACCTTGATTAATTATAATAAAGTTACCTTTGATATATTATTTTATTAAGATAACTTTATTAAATAATTAATTTAATACTCCACTTTAATTTAATTAAAATAATCAATTAGTCATCCTTATGAAATATCAATATTTGGACAACTTAATTAATTAATTTAATTATATTACTCTACCTCCAAATCGGGGACATGATAGTCCTCCCTTCCCAAAGATTGCTTGCCCACTCAAGCAATCCATATCTAAAACCATCCAAGCTGCCACAATGCAGGAAACCGAAATGGAGTATCACTTGCACAATCCACCGGCACGGATCCCAAGAGTGATGATCTTTGCAACATGTGAAATCCCATAACATTTGTAATGCAATGGAACCAAAGCATCCAAACTCTTGTGCTTAGGTAAGAGCCATCAATCTAACAATAGGATCCACGAATCCCAACTCTAAAATCAGCTCCAACATGCCAACTCCAGAAAACTGTGCTGGTATGCCTCCGATATCATGTCTGATCCTGTCTCAACACCAATGGACTTCCGCTGTGCCACTCTGATACCTCCTAGCGTCCAAGTCTTGAACTCCTGCTGCTAAAAACACCCAACATGCATCTCAGAATCCTGTAGTGCCCATTGAGTGCTCACTAAAGAATCCCTAGTGACCTCAAGCTCTTGGGAGAGCTTTTCAGCTTCCCTTTCTTTCCTCATCAATGCATCTGAGTATATCTCAACAAGGCTAAGAAGGTGGTCACGATCTGAAAGAAGGTTCAAATAATGTGACTTCATTGTCTCCAAACCTTCTTTGATAACCTGCAAATCATCATGAGAAGACTCTGCTCCAATCCCCTTTTGTCTTCTCTCTAATTGAACTGCCCAAAGATGATCCTCGATTTGCTTATTCATCCTATCATGATGAGATAATGCTGCAATAATCTCATCCTCCTTCACCTTCAACCGAGTCTCCAAGTTATGAACAACATCAACCCCATCACCATCATTAGAACAATGTGCATCCTCTCTTTGAATAAAGGGTCTTCTAATGTTATCTGTCTTTTTTTGCCTTGCTATGTTGATGAGATTGATCTTTTCTTTAACTTCTTGAAGGTGCTTTCTTGCATTGGCAGCCACTAACTTAGCCTTTTTGGCTTTTTGCCTCCATTCTTCATTCATCTTTTCGGACCTCTTTACCTCTTCTATGCCAAAATATACAAAATCAGTCCTCTTATGCTTGATATTTTCATGTTTATCAATTGGGTTAGGGCTGCCATGAATCATTTCATTGACTTTCTCATGATCAAAAGCTCCAACCTCATGAGAATGATGGACCTTAATGCTGCTGTCCTCAAACAAGTCAGTAATCATATCATGCCATTCTAAAGTGTCACCTTCATCATGTGTAGTCAAAACACTAG